>JAAGKR010000044.1:226314-357645 GCA_011419295.1 Clarias macrocephalus
GTCAATGATGCATCTTATTTGCTGCAGGATTCGTAATATATTACCATTTGGTGGTGTGTGTCTGGGGATATATGTGCAGCATTTATCTCCTATTATGTGGCATACTCCTTGTTAGGGTGCCATTATGGTGTCCGTAGCAATACTATTCTGCATAGCTACCAGGGATGTCTTATCTAGTTGTTCTTGCACAAATGTCACAAAACATTCTGTATAGTTCCAGAATCGCTGCTGATTATACAATAGAACATTTATCCACCTACTTTTTCTTGCTACTTGTGCCTGGAGCAGAAACAGTGTAGAAAAGAATCCTGATGTGTGCCCAATGTTCCTCTGGCAGCCCCATTGGGATGCCATCCCAACGCATGCTTGTCCCCCGTTCCTTGTCAGACTGTTTCCACAGCATGATGCTGTGCTTGATCTTAAAAGTAGTTGGTTACCCTAGTTTCTTGCTCCAACGTTGGGATGGATAATCCGCTGCCTAGTACCACTGGGGTGCAATACCCTTCCTAGCCTTAATGCAGCATCTGCCAGACTATTCGGCCACCGCAGTACCAGAGTATGTCTGCAAAGTGTACAGTTTTTATACTGTGGTCTGGTTGTAACCTTTGTAACTTAAGGGCATGACCTATAGCTAACATCTGCACTATAGTTCTGATGCGTTTTGATATATAGACATCCATACAGAACTTGTTGCCCACCCTAAAGGTCCTGTTGGAACACAAACACAATGGGTATTTTTGTAACCTTGTGGTAATATAATAATAATAATAAAAAAAATATTAAATTAGACTAGCAATTCACAATGAACAGAAGCCACACCATACAAATGGCTTATAATTTATACAATACAGTTCTTTCTATCAATCAATTTCTTGTTTTTTTCCACATTTTTCTCCTGTAAGGTTTCTTCTGATTTAAATTTAGCTTTGATTCAATAGTTTAAATTTGATTTCATAATTTCTTGCATAGTTCAAGGTTTCTTTAGTAGTAAAGGTTAAGTTTAAGGTTAAATAAGATTTCTTCCTATAATAAGGTTTAATATGTAAAGTTTTTCTTTTTTCTGTTTTTTCTTTTTCTGTAGTAACATGTAAGGCTAATGGTCATAGGTTAAGTATAATGTGTAGGTTAGTAAGTAAGCAAGCACTATTTTCTTTTCTCCTTGCTTTATTTTTCTTTATGTGACTTAAAAGTCACAGAGGGGGAAATATGTAAGCATATTTTAATTAAATGTACTTGTGCATGCGACAATATGATAGAAAACATTAATCTTAGTAAAAGAAAATAGGTAAGGTGAGAAGACAGAGGTGAGCCGAGGACAGTGTGATGTAACAGTAGCAAGAACATCATGTGGTGATGTTCAGTATGCAGCATGAACTCAAGTGAACTCTAGATGGGTGGCCATCTTAGACGTGAGATGCTGAGTGGACAGAGTGTACCAAACAGACCCTAGACATAACAGTATAGTAGCTAAGCATGAGATGATGTAATGTCAGTGTACGGTGTGTACCCTAGAACACATGATGTAATCTTTGTACCCTGAGCATCCAAAAGTACCTGATGTCCCTAGACATGATGTAATGTCAGCTGATATAATGTAGCCCCAGACATGAGGTAATCTCAGCTATGGGGTGATCTTAACTGTGATGTCAAATTAAAGGAACACAGACAAATAACCAAAAGACACACACTCAGCTTAATGAATAATAAGTTTAATCAGAGTAGGCACAAAATAAAATAGCATGTGCACCTACATAGTGAATAAAATAGAAATACAAAGTATAAGGCACAACATAAGTACAGTAAACTAAGGGGTCTGGGTAAGCATCAAATAACAGAATAAATCAATTGTCAGACCTTCTTTGAGGCAGAATAACGTCAGTGGAACAATTGTTAGACCTTCCTTGAGGCAGAACAACCTCAAAAGTAAGATCAGTGAGAGGAATGAAAATAGAAGCGCTGCGATTTAGAGTTGGCTCAGGCACTGAAGGAAAATTAGTTTGGGTACCAACAGACACTTTAGAATCATTCTGAGCACCAACACTTCTTTGACCAACAGACCTTGAGATAGGCTGGGCTGGAGTACTATGACTCTGGTCGCACAGGCCTAAAAGCATGTGAAGGACGGCTATTTGCCTCCAGACGCGGTCTCTTAGAAGGACATAAGACATAAGAAATTGTGTCAAAGATCCATCAGACTCATTTTGGCAACAACTCACTGAGGCCTGGTCCACAGCAGGTTCAGTAGGGGTGTAATCCTCAAAGAGGTTATGTTCCGGACTGTCCTGGCAGTGCGTAATCTCAAAGAGGATGTAGGCTGTACTAGAGCAGTTGCGCTAAGCTATAACATTTAAAATAAAAATACGTAAATACAACAAATTAGGAAAATAAGACAAATAATTAAAATAAGTGCGACAGAGATGCTTACCCATGGCCTGTCTCTTCAGAACTGTAAAGTAAACTGGAAGAGCTAGAAATGTATAAGGAAAATAATCACCACCCCTATATTAAAATAAATAAATAAACAAACAAACCAAGTGTAAAGATAATGGAAAATAGTTTGAAAGAAAAATAAATTATAATGGAAAAAAATATGGAGTAAGATAACGAGGTATATGACGTAACAAACTTGGGTAAAGAAAATGGATTTATAATGGGTGACAATATTGGAAAAAGTTGGATTATAATGGGTTAATAATTTGATAAGGAATAAGAAAAAAAGTGTACCGAGCGAGGAGGTGGCTAGGTGAGAGCCCCTCCTCTTGTAAACTGTATAAAATGAAGGCTTATGTCACAGTCAACTCAGTCTGATATTGGAGGTGCTCAGATGCACAACCTGGGCATTACAAAGCTGGCTCACTTGGTTTTATTGCTGCTATCTATAAATCCTGCCTTACTTCATCCAGATCTACTTTATCCGGAGTCTTTCTTTGGTTCTTTTTAAAGTTACAGTATTTGTGTAATATTTGTAATTAAGGCAACAGTAACAAGTGTAGGAGAAAAATCTCCCACACTCCACAAGATCAAGAAGCTTGATTGCTTTGCGGCCCCTTTAAATACAAGAAAGGCATTCGATTTACGTCAGAGTGGCGAAGAGTGGCAGCAGGTGTCGGCGGCAGGGCTAAAGCCCCCCTAAAAATGGCCTAGCGACGCCCATGCCTAAAACAATATTGTTTCTAATGCTGAAGCAAACATGAATTTTTTGTTTTGCAATAGATCTTTCATGGTGAATGTGCTTATATGTGCTTCATATTATGTTCATAATGTTGAAATGAGATGCCCTAAATCGTGCTTTAAAATTCATAATAAAAAGTTTCTTGTATAGTTTTTGTAATGTCTTAACAGGGACAAAACAATGAAAGACATGGGCAATGCCTCGGTTTAAATGGTCTTGAAATTTATTTAATTTCCTGATAATAGGTAAACTATTATTAATAGGTAAATCTGATAGTGTAAACTATGCGAACGACCTGATTCGTGAATATGCTAACATATCTTCATTATAACGTAAAAATGTGTCGACATTAAGCACCATCAGAAGACATGAATTAAAAATATATATATATTTTTAAGTAAATATTCTTATATGCACATGAAGTGCATCTGGTTTTTTATAATAATAATTATCATGCTTTTTTGCTGTTTGTGTCCAGCATCTAATAATTATCTCATCCATCATTATCAATGACAGCTCGAATGTGATTGTGAATTTATGACTGAAATAAAGCTGTTCATCATTGTGCGTGAACCAGCGTACTTTCACTTTACGAAAAGCAGCGTTTTGATCAAAAGCCTGATAAATGCGTTCTATCGATAAAAATGCAGACATACTTTCTCAGAAAGTCATCGCATCTCGCAATAATGCAGATCAAACATAATACACCCGTCCATAAATAAAAAGGAATATTTAAGCATATATGCAAAATGTATTTTACTTAAATATTACAGATTAAAACAAGGAAAGAAGACGTGCTGAGCTTCAGTTCATTGTGATGCAGACAAAAGGTCTAGGGAGTAAACGGAGACGTTTCTTTTTCCTTTTTTTTTCATTGAGTTTAATCATGTAGCACTTTTTGTATACATAGCAAAAGCAACCCAACAGTCTGATTAATGTACAGAATTTTGACCCAGTATAAACAACCCAATGATGTGTTTACAAAAACCCAGCATTTTTTTTGTGTACTACTACTACTACTACTACTACTACTACTACTACTAATTAATGAAGAAAGCGCAGTCAAAGCCCAGGGATTCTGCATGTTGTCGCGTTGTATTCAGGGAGTGTTATATATGTTTGTGTTTGTTGCACTTCTGGGGGAGTATATCTGCAGTTTTATCGCTAAATCTGCTCATATCTGCTCATAAATTTATTTTTATTATTATTATTGTAAAAGTGAGTTGCGCTTGCGCGCTTTTTGATCAAAAGGCTGATAAACGTGCACGCGCAACTCACTTTCACTTAGCAAAAGGCAGTGTTTATTGTTTAGCGTATATTTAAAGCGCATATACACAATAAAACAATATTGTTTTAGGCTAACTTATCAGTCATTTTTGTATTCTTTGTTGTACTTCATCTTTTTGCACACATGCGTTACAATAATAATAATAAATTCACAGCACTACTACTTCTACTACTACTACTACTACTACTACTACTACTACTACTAATAATAATAATACTGGAGAATGTATAGTCGTGGCCAAAAGTTTTGAGAATGACACAAATATTAGTTGTCACAAAGTTTGCTGCTAAACTGCTTTTAGATCTTTGTTTCAGTTGTTTCTGTGATGTACTGAAATATAATTACAAGCACTTCATACGTTTCAAAGGCTAATTGAGATTTATGCAAAGAGTCAGTATTTGCAGTGTTGGCCCTTCTTTTTCAAGACCTCTGCAGTTCGACTGGACTGCTCTCAATCAACTTCTGGGCCAAATCCTGACCCATTCTTTCATATTCACTTCTTGGAGTTTGTCAGAATTAGTGGGTTTTTGTTTGTCCACCCGCCTCTAGAAGATTGACCACAAGTTTTCAATGGGATTAAGATCTGAGAGTTTCCAGGCCATGGACCCAAAATTTCAACGTTTTGGTCCCCGAGCCACTTAGTTATCACTTTTGCCTTATGGCACGGTGCTGAAAAATGCATTGTTCTTCACCAAACTAATGTTGGATTGTTGGAAGAAGTTGCTGTTGGAGGGTATTTTGGTACCATTCTTTATTCATTGCTGTGTTTTTGAGCAAAATTGTGAGTGAGCCCACTCCCTTGGATGAGAAGCAACCCCACACATGAATGGTCTCAGGATGCTTTACTGTAGGAATGACACAGGACTGATGGTAGCGCTCACCTTTTCTTCTCCGGACAAGCCTTTTTCCAGATGCCCCAAACAATCGGAAAGAGGCTTTATCCGAGAATATGACTTTGCCCCAGTCCTCAGCAGTCCATTCGCCATACTTTTTGCAGAATATCAATCTGTCCCTGATGTTTTTTTTTTTTTTTTTGAGAGAAGTGGCTTCTTTGCTGTCCTTCTTGACACCAGGCCATCTTCCAAAAGTCTTCGCCTCACTGTGCGTGCAGATGCGCTCACACCTGCCTGCTCCCATTCCTGAGCAAGCTCTACACTGGTGGCACTCCAATCCCGCAGCTGAATCCTCTTTAGGAGACGATCCTGACGCTTGCTGGACTTTCTTGGATGCCCTGAAGCCTTCTTAACAAGAATTGAACTTCTTTCTTTGAAGTTCTTGATGATCCTATAAATTGTTGATTTAGGTGCAATCTTAGTAGACACAATATCCTTGCCTGTAAAGCCATTTTTATGCAACGCAATGATGGCTGCACGCGTTTCTTTGCAGGTCACCATGGTTAACAATGAAAGAACAATGATTTCAAGCATCAGCCACCTTTTAAAATGTCAAGTCTGCCATTCTAACCCAATCAGCCTGACATAATGATCTCCAGCCTTGTGCTCGTCCACATTCTCACAACATTCTTAGTTAACAAGATGACCTGATCTCAGCAGGTCCTTTAATGACAGCAATGAAATGCAGTGGAAAGTTTTTTGGGGGGATTAAGTTAATTTTCATGGCAAAGAAGGACTATGCAATTCATCTGATCACTACTCATAACATTCTGGAGTATATGCAAATTGCTATTATAAAAACTTGAGCAGCAACTTTTCCAATTTCCAAAGCACAGTCAAAGAAGAATCATCATTGAAGGACAGGAGAAAATTAAAAATAAATACATATCAGTATTTACAGTTTGAGATCAACACGTTTATGAGCTCTGTCGCCATCAATGGGCGCCTAAGAGAGATAACACATTTTCGGCTTCAGTAAACACACAATACCTCAGATTGAAACACGACTGCCCCCTACAGGTAATGAACGTCATTTTCACAGCTTCCTGCACGCTGCTGCGGCAGCTTGCGAGATCCCTTTTCTTAATGGCCAGATCTGTAATGTGCAACATACAGTATATTTTTGTGTATTTCAGTCCTGTGCAATGTGCAAATGTTCATAGTTGTTAGTTTTAGTGTGAAGGAAACATAGCAAGTCCAATCAGTTAAGTCTTATGTGGACTTCTGGTTGAGAGTCCATATAGCCTGTGGGAAGAAGCTTCTTCTGAACTGTATTCAGCGAAGAGCATGTTAATATACTTTAATATGGTTTTGGAGGTAACAAGGCAATGATGCCCTTTAAAGCATGTGGGAATTATTGACTAAGTTAAGGAGAGGTTGAATATTTCTGTGAACACAGGTGCTTCCTGGTGTTCGCTCTCATGAAGGCTCTCCTCACTTCTTGCTTGGAGATGATGAAAGCGTATCCGATGTTGCCATTCTCTTCCTGTCTGCAGCCATTAGCATTAGCATCATTAGCTGTAGCCTCAAAGCGAGCATAGAAGGTGTTCAGCTCGTCTGCCAGAGACACGTCTGTATTTGTCATACTGGATGTTGGTGCTTGTCAGTTATTGTTCTTAGTCCCTGCCACTGGCACTCTTTTGAACCTGTGACTCTAGTTTCCTCCCATAGCGCTGCTTCTCCTCATTTACCGTGTGGGAGATTTTTATCTTCCACTTGTTAATGCTATCTTAATTAAAATATTAGACAAACATTGTATTTCTAGTCAAAAAGAACCAAAGAACGACTCAGGACTGTGCGGATCTGGATGAAGTAAGAAGGATTTATTGCAGCAATAAAACCCAAGTGAGCCGCACTTGAATGCTTAAGTCATAAATCTAAGCATGATCAAGAGCACACTGTCTGACAGCTACATGCACACTCACTATATACAGTTTTTCAAGGGGAGGGTTGCACACGGTGTCCCCTCCTCTGTACTTCTTTTTCCATTCCTTACCAAATTATTAACCCATTATAGGCAAACTTTTACCAAGGAATTCTCCCATTATAATTACATTTTTCGATCATATTATGTTACGTCATATACCTCGTCATCTGACTCCCTACGTCATCTGTACCAAGTTATTATATTTTTTCCCATTCTAATTAATTTTTCTTGCAAATTACTTTCCATTATCTTTACACTTCTTTTGTTTAGTTTATAAAAAAAAATAACAGGGCAGTGCTTTTTTTAGCAAAATAATACTTATCCTTATACATTCCTGGTTTTTCCTTGGTTATTCTACAGTTCTCAAGAGACAGACCATGGGTACACATCTATTTGTTTGGTATTATGTAGATGGACATAATAGTTTATTTTTGTGCCTACTCTTATTAAACTCCGTATTCTTAAAACTATTCTTCATTAAGTGTCCTCGTGTCTCTGCCAAGTCCGGCAGATTATGACTGATGTAAGCTCCTTATCTTGTCTATGTATCATACATATATGATATACATACTTAGTATTACTACCCATCCCCCTTACTGCTATGTTTTACGACCTGTCTTATAGTCGTCTGCTTTTCTTATCTCACCTCTGAGTGAACCCATGATGTTTTATGACCTGTCATACTTCCTGTCTGCTTTTCTTATCTCATCTCTAAGTGAAATCAGTATGTTTTATGACCTGTCATACTCTGTCTGCTTTTCTCACCTCTAAGTGAACCCAGTATGTTTTTTTACACAAATAGTTTGTTCTTTTTATGCATGGGATCCTGTTTTCTGCTTATTTCTGCATACTGATCTTTTCCCTATTTACTTCTGTGTTTTTCTCATTAAGATTAATATTGTTTTTACTAGGATTAATATTATGTTGATTAATAGTAACATAGTTACATTGCTGCATACACAAGTATATTTTACTAAAATATGCTTACACCGCTTTTCACACGTTGTATGGCGTGACCCTGTATGAACCCATGTCCAGCGTTATAGGCAGTGGCGTGAGATCGCAGAGCATCGTGGATAGTCCTATCCATGGCTTCTGATTGGGAAACATTCTGATGTTCATTTTTTGAAAGATAGCATCCCTAGTTTTCAGATTCGACAACTTCCATAGACATGTTGATGTCATCAGAGCTGTGGTGTAATATGTCCCAGTATGTGCCATTGAGTGTGTCCGTCTGAGTTGGAGCTTCCTGTTTGAGAACACGAACTGTTGGCACCTTTGTTTATATTTTGGCATGAGGAAGAAGGCGGCGTGGTAGAATTTCCCAAGCGGGACTGAGATTGTGCCTTGTAGCTGTCTCTGTCGTGTAACAATAGTCCAGTGTTCCAGTGGGGTAGGTGATCTGTTGATAAAAGTTCAACGCTTCGTGTTTGACGTTGGCGCTGTTCAAGTCCCCTGCCACAATAAGCACAGCATCCTGGTGTTGTGCCTGGCACTGTGTGAGTGCCTCTTGCAGCTCGCTTTTTATGACTGATTATGACTGATGTAAACTCCCGAGGAAATTAAAAGGGACGACATTTGATATTTCAGATTACACTCAATATTTCCAGGTTGGGTGAGCAGGAGTGTGTGAGAGGAACAACGCTCACTCTGTTGTATTAGCTTCTGTTCACCATTAAACACACGCTACCACTCCTTGACTTCCCCGATTTCCGTGTTCTGTCAATGCGGTGAGCTGAGAAGAACTTTGCCAGCTGGATGGAGTGGTCTGGCACCACTGGTGTAAGGTACACCTTTCTCAGGTACTTATTCAGAGGATCTAGCTCTGTGCTGAATTAGTCTGCGCAGGCCTGAAGATCTCAGGAAACACACAAGACAGTGCTCAGAGAAAATCCAGAGTTCATTCAGTGCAGTCCGGAAATATATACATGTGTGTTGTTGGCTCATTCTCACTGTTTTATCTTGTTATGCAGAACTGCACGTTTAGCCTTGAGTGGTCTAAGTAGCTACGCAGCCCAAAAGTAAACTATGTTCTTTTCATACAAAAACAGAAAGGGAAGAACAAAACAACAGACAGTTAAAGTTAATGCCATAGGAACACCTGATCTGTGATGTTTAAGTATATAGTATATGCTTACTGTTATTCTTACAACTGGTTTCAGCCATGTCTCAATAAGGCAGAGGCAATTGCAGTCCCAAATGTCACTCTGGAACTTTACCCTGGCCCTGAGGTCAAGCTTGTTTTCCAATGAGTGGATGTTGGCAAGCAGGATGCTAGGCAGAGATGTTCGGTGTGCACAGGCTCTTAGCCTGTTCCTGATGCTTGCTTGGGTCACGTGTGAAAGCAGCTGAATGTGTGAAAGCTTGGGTTATATTGTGAACGATGTAATATTTTGTTAAGTACTAGTGTGAAAGCACACTTTATTTATGTCTAGATTTGCTTTAATTTTGGGCTGAGATCCTGTATTGATAGACGAGGGTCATCTTTGCAAAGATGTCCCCAGCAAATTCCAAGACTTTCATTGGCATTCAGGTTCAGGACTCTTTGGTGTTTAATTCATGTGTAAAAAATTATTCCTCATGGTCCCAGAACCACTGTTTTACAATTTGAGCCTGATTAATCTTCTGAGCGTTGTTGTTATGGAATATGGCCATGCCATCAGGGAAGAAAAAAATCTATAGACATGATAACCTGGTCATTCAGTAAATTCAGGTCATCGACTGACTTCATTTTATGGTTGTGTAACATTGCTAGTCTAGACTGAAGCAACCTGAAATCATAGCACTGCCTCCAGGGGGATGTACAGTACATACTACAGTAAGTATGATGGGTGCATCACTTCATAATCTTTCCTTCTTACTCTGACACGCCCATCTCTCTGGAATGTGGTAATTCTGGACCAAATTCATCAGACCAAATTACCCTTTTCCTTTGATCCTTAGCGAAATTAAGCTAATTAAGTTCACTAACAAGTGGTTTTCTTAGGTCCAAACAGCTGTTTAGTCCTGTGGGAGATTTTTGTCTTCCACCTATTGATGTTGTCTCCATCCAAGTTATTAACCATACACTTAAATTTAGTACAAAGAATCAAAGAAAGACTTCTGACAGTGCAGATCTGGATGAAGTAAGACAGGATTTATTGTAGCAATAAAACCCAAGTGAGCCAGCCTAGCAGTGCCTAGATTGGAAGTCCAAGCACTGGCAAGAACAGACTGACTGTGACATACATGCTCATTTTATACCGTTCCCTTTCAGTCGATTCACTCGGTACAACACACAACGTATGGGATATCACGACCTGGCTGAAGCCACCTATATTCACGCCATGCTGTGGTGACATAGGTGTATCTAGGTGTTTGACTCTTCACCTCGCTCTGAACACCTTTTCCGTAGAGTTTTTGTAGGTGCTGCTAGTCAATTCTACATTTTACATTATAAGACAGAGCTTATAATCAGTTTAACTGTTCCTGTTGGTGTTAGCGACAACAACCTCATTTGGTGAGTTGTCTACCCCCAGAGCGCTTACTTTAGGTTCACTGTCAGTCAAAGGATTAACGACATCTCAGTTTAGTTGGCTTCTGTTTAGCCGTGCTAACAATGCTAGTTAGTATGAGCAAGAAAGCTAATGTGGCAAAGAAGAAGTCCGCCGTTCTCCCCTGTCCACAGGAGTGCAGCTTCTCTTTGCATCAGAAGCACAAAGCGTGCCCGAGTCATGTGCGCTTTGTCGGGTCACGTTCATGGAGAGAATCCTGGGGGAAAATACAGTCGCTCAGCAGGACCCCCTCCTTTCCGAATTAGCAGTTCCAGGTTCGCCTGTGTCTGCTGAAGAGGAGTTTTCGTCAGAAGTCCCCGCTCTTAGCTGGGCAGACCAAATGGAGTATTTTGGAATTGGACGGAGCTGAGAAAGCAGGATTAAGCTGGTTAGCCCACCGCCAATGGAGCCGTCTTTGGCTGCTTATTTGGCACCCTTGCATAATCATGGAGTGTCTGGCCCTACTGTCCTTGTGTCCAAACACTGTAGATTCTCCTCTGCCCTGCTGGAGAAGATTTACTATGCTCAAGCGGGCACTGCTTGTGCGCTCAATTCCGTTACGGTGCTTCAGACATATCAGGCAATGTGTTTGGCAGAGCTCGGCTTAATAGTGCCTTAAGAGAGTCCGATATGTGCGCTACTTAACGAGGTCAGGACCGCAACAGACTACATTTTGCGCAAGTCTTGTTGTGCAGCTCTCTCCCTCTGGAGAGGGATGGCGAGCGCAGTGGTAGCACAGAGGTATTTATGGCTCACGCTCTCTGACATTCCAGATAGAGACAGGGCCGTCTACTTGAATGAGCCGCTGTCTGCTGAGGGTTTGTTCGGCCAGTCACTCGATGCCATTCAGGCAAAGTTTGACTTCAAGAGAAAACAGGCTGAGGTGTTGCGAGACATCATTCCGAGGTGAAGCCCAAACAGGCTCGAAAAGTGACCACTTCGCCGCCCCCTCACAAAAGACCACCGCCGTCAGCTAGCTTGGGCACTTGATTGGTGAAACAACAACCTCCCGGGCAAAACCCACGGCAGTCGGCCTGGAGTATGGGCCCCCCACCGGGCCTCCGAAAGGATTCAGCGACTAGGAGGAAGAATCCTCACTCCTCCTAGCTCAGATTTTAAAGGGACAGGAGGTCTGGCAGCAGGGAGACACTGTTTCTCCTCTCAGTGCCGCCCAAGAGACCTCTATGTTATGTTCAACGAATCAGTCCCAAATGACATTGCACTTCCCTAACACAGTCTCCCAAGCACAATCCCCCCCTCACACAAGTGTATCTTTTCAAGTTATGAACCCCAGTTGGGGTGTTAAAAAATTCTCAGGGACCTACAAGAAGTGCCCTCGATGTTTACAGTTCGTTTGCCCCAGAAATGGTACTTTTTGTAAACTGGGTGAATGTTCCATTATAAAAACCAATAAAGAGGTTTCCTGTTTACAATGTTGCAAAACAAAAAAGCCCAGTGGCTCAATATGAGCCAGTTGGCTTCCCGCTGTCTCAAGTGGCGCGCATGCGCAGTTTCGACATGGGTGCAAAACACAGTCACTATGGGATACCGACTGCAGTTTCGCACAAAGCCACCGCGCTTCTCTTCAGTAATCAACACCGTGGTGTCGGACAACGCTGCAGCGGTGCTCCAGCAGGAGATAAATTCTCTTCTGAGCAAAGGAGCGATTCAAGTGGTTTTTCCTTCTGAAGCGAAGTCGGGTTGGTACAGCCGTTATTTTGTCATTCCGAAGAGAGGGGGAGGACTACTTCCTGTTTTGGATTTGAGAACAATGAACACATATTTAAGAATGTACAAGTTCAAAATTCTTACACTGAGGCAACTGCTAAATGCAATAGGCCCGGGGGATTGGTTCCGTACGATCGATCTCACAGATGCTTACTTTCATATAGCGATCTTTCTCAGAGGTTTGCATTCGAGGGCGTGGCCTACGAGTACCCAGTGCTGTCGTTCGGCCTGTTGCTAGCTCCTCGAATATTCACGAAGTGCATCGAGGCGGTGCTGTATCCACTTTGGGAGAGAGGCATTTGCTTACTGGCCTATTCAGACGACTGGGCACTAATAGCGAGCTCAAGCGAACAGACGGGGAAACAGACAGCGCTAGTTCTGTCTCACATTTAGACTCTAGGGTTCTCAGTAAACATGCAGGAAAGCTCACTGACTCCGAGTCAACAGTTTTCATTCCTGGGTCTGGAGATATGTTCATTACCAGCCGAGCACATCTGTCAGAGCACATAATAGGCGCGTTTCAGCGCTTTCTTGCACATTTTCAGTTTAAACACAAACTTCATTTCCGAGTGTTTTTACAGTTATTGGGAATGATGGTGTCTATGATCACTTTGGTGCCTCTTGGGCTGTTGAACATGCGTGCGTTTTATCGTACAGTGTTCTTCTTCTGACACTCAGGGCCACTCTCATTGCAAGGCATCCGGATCTGGGGGCGCACCTTCTCTCCAGAGGAGGCCCGCTTGTGGGGGAATGGAGGGTACATCCATTGGGTGGTGGCTCAGGATCTCGGAGCGCTTCGGCAGGGCAGTAGTGGATCTTTTTGCATCCAAAGAAAATGCTCACTGCCTTGTTGAAAGGTCCAGTCTGCTATCTAAAGGGCTTCTTCCCAATGTGATTGAGACAATTCAAAGTGCTCGGGCCTCGTCTACTAGAGGTTTATATGTTTACAAGTGGCGAGCTTCTCAGCAATGGTGCCAAGTATGTAATGTTCTTCCATTTCAGTGCTCCATGGTGGAGGTTTTGTCTTTTCTACAAGAACTGTTAGAAAAAGGCTTTTCCTTCTCTACTATTAAAGTATACTTGGCGGTTATCAACCTGTCATATTGGTTTTGATGGTGTGAAGTACGACATCTGCGACCCACTGTGAGGTCCAGTGTTTCGTCTTGTGATTTATTGCTAGTACTTGAGGCCCTCTGTGGTCCTCCTTTTGAGCCAATTAAGTCTATATGAAAATCCTTTCATATAAGACGGCACTTCTTGCTTTAGCGTCTGCTAAACAAGTGGGTGATCTCCACACTTTGTCCCTGCATCCATCTTGTACGCAATTTGCTGCTAATGGTTTCAAGGTTACTCTACGGCCGAACGCGGCCTATGTACCTAAGGTTGTCTCCACTGATTAATAGATCTATGGTCCTCGACCTTCATAGTTTCTGCTCCCCTCCTTTTGCTTCTGAGGAGCAGGGAAAATTGCATAATTTGTGCCTGGTACGTGCACTATTGTTCTACATGGACCGTACAGTGAATATGCGCTCATGTGATCAGCTATTTGTCTACTTTGTCAGTCCAGTAAAGGGTAAAGCGCTGTCTAAACAGTGGCTTTCCTATTGGATTGTAGAGGCTATTTCATTAGCTTATAGCAGCAAAGGTGTCCCATTGCTTCAGGGTGTGAAAGCACATTCAACGAGAGCTATGGCAACATCATGGGCGCTGTTCATGGGCAGCCAGTTGGTCTCCACCGCACACTTTTATCCGGTTCTACCGTCTTAACATAACGGCCGCCTCTGTGGCCCATTGTGTCCTCTCTGCAGGGTCCATGATGCAGTAGAGTAGCTATCAGGCTTCTTGTGGCTAACTTTGGTAGATGCTTGGCGGGGCGTCAATATATGTCCCATACAATATGTGTTGTACCGAGTGAAATGACTGAAAGGGAACGAATAGTTATGACTAGTGACTAATGACTAATTTGATGTTTTGCTTATTACTATATAAAACCATAAATCGGGGTATTAGTTATGTATAAAACTAAACTTTAAAAAAAAAAAATGCAAAAGCCACATAGAGTTTAATGATCTTTAATTTTGACATTTTAAACCTTAAATTAAAGACAAAGATAAAGTTAGTTTTTGAACAGTAAAACTCTAAATATCGAAAAATATAAATAAATAAATAAAAAAGCAAAACAGTACTCTTATTATATTGGATGGCATCTGTTATAGTGGCTGCTTGTTGAGGAGTGCATGGGGGATTTCTATTTTGAATGAACTCACTTATGCTGACTTGTCAAAATAAATAAATAACAGCATTTGAGTATGCAAAGTTCAGCATTTTAACAATAATTGCAGATATTGCCAGCTGATAGAGAAGGAACGGGCAATCAGAAGTAGTGTGTAGAAGTCTGTGATTGGCTGTTTTTTTGGCAGTTTTGTAACACTGGACAAAGTTGAGCGAGCATACAGGCAGAGTTCAGCGCGCACAGAAAATAAATGTTGCTTGCGCGTGCTCTCAAAATGTAAAACCGCGCGCTCAGAATTGTGGCAGGAATATAACGCCATAGGCGCACGCTTTTTCCTGCAGGCGCTTCTGTAACCTCCATTGCGCGAGTGCCTGTGTATCTTTGTGTATTTTTGCACCTTGTGGTCGCGCTCCTCAGTAATGTGAGCAGTCCTAATCGAGTCCTAACTAATCGATAACGGCTTTCGTTGACAATGAATTTCATTATCGATAATTATAGATTAGTTGTTGCAGCCCTAGTTATGACTATATCCTCTGTTCCCTGAAGGAGAGAAATGAGGTACAACACATTGCTGCCCCGCCTCTCAGCTTAGCTCGGTGAAGAGCGGCTGTCGAACTGAGAGTCCACCACAGGTTTAACTGCCTATAAGGCGCGAATATAGGTGGCTTCAGCCAGAACACGAGAGGGTGTGATATCCCATACAATATGTGTTTATACCCTCTGTTCCCTGAAGGAGAGGAACAAGGTACGTCATAACCATTCGTTTCACCAGGTCTTCTATTGTCTCAGCTGTTATCACCTACACACTCAGATTCCTCACACAAACAGGGCTTCTGTTAAGAATTCCATATAAGAATATTTACGTAAAAGTATAAAAAAAAAATAAAAATTGTTTTTGTTCCTTCATTCAAGCCCTTCCTGTTCTGTTGGACACGGGCATGCATCAGCACATCACTCCTCCAAACAACACAGCAATTAGCATTTACTTACATCTGAATAGAGACGTTTACATAAATCTTGCATGTGAATGGAACAGGGGATGGGGCGACAAGAATCTGACATGTCTGTTTTTTTATTTTTAACATTAATTTAATAACAAATGATTTATTTGGTGATAAACGTTTTGGAAAGAAAACCGTTTACTGTTTGTGTACACATTTTTTTTCTGTGTTGCTACAATATAATTTCATTCACAAAAACACTTGCAAAGGAAAAAAAAGTGATTGGCATCGTTGATGATGCCGTCGACCCCTAAGGGATAATTGAGTTTTCTTATAAGTTATTTTCCATTTTCTTTACACTTTTCTTATTTAATTTTAAAAAATATTGGGGCGTCGCTTATTTCACTATACTTCCCTCGGTTTTCTGGTTTGTTCTACAGTTCCCGAGAGACAGGCCATGGGTAAGCATTTATATCGCACTATTTTCAGTATTTGTCTCATTTTTCCTTTCTTTTGTGTTTTTACGTATTTTATCTTAATCTTACAGCTAATCATAATTACTCAAGTGCTGACTACATCCCTCTGGATGACTCAGACAGTCAGGGCAGTCCGGATTATACTCCTACTGAGGATTACAACCCTACTGAGCCCGTCATGGACCGGCAAGTTCTAACCCGAAGTCATCGGGATCCTTGATGCAATATTTACGGGAGAAAGGCCTTATTTATTTCAAGAAGGGTGACTCCAAGCCAGGTCCTTCAAAAAAGACTGCATTTGGAAGCAGATAGTCCTCATTCTTTTAGGCCCGTAAGGCCAGAGTCCAACATTCCAGCGCCGTCTATTCAAAGGCCAAGTTGTTATGTATCTGTTGGCACCCAGACCGATTTTAAGGTGTCTGCTGATAAACAGATCTTCCTCCTGTATCCGTACCACTCCTGAATCGTGGCCTTTCTGCTTTTATTTCTTATGCTGTTTTTTTTTTTTTACTTTTATGTTGGGCCATATATTTTGTATTCTATCCTTTCTCACTATGTTTAGTGTACACGTTACATCTTGTGTCTATTTCCATTAAACATGCTATGCATACAAGCGTTTGTGGGTCTTCTGGTTGTTCATTTACTGTCCTTGATTTTCATATAAGCGTTTGTGTTTCTTTTTGGTTATTCATTTAATGCTTTTCCATCCCGGCCATATGTTTACTATTTCAACCATTGCTACATGCACACGTATATGTACTGTATATCTGAAAGATATGCTTACAGTCCCAATCACCTTGTGCATGTGGAAATGGTCTTACTTTTACTATTAAACATGGCTGTGTGTGGGAGATTTTTATTCTTCCACTAGTTAGTGTTACCTTAATTAAAAATATTAAACAAAAGCTGTATCTCTAGTCAAAAAGAACCCAAAGAACGACTCAGGACTGAGCGCAGATCAATAAATAAAATAAAACCCAAGTGAGCCGCACTTGAATGCTTAGGTTTTAAATCCAAGCATTATCAAGAGCAGACTGTCTGACAGTTACATGGACACTCATTATATACAGTTTTCAAGGGGAGGGATGCACACCGTATCCCCTCCTCAGTACTTCTTTTTTCCATTCCTTAGCAAATTTTTTAACCCATTATAGTCTAACTTTTTCCAAGAAATTCTCCCATTATGGTTTTTCCACCATATTACAGTATGTTACATCATATACCTTGTCATCCGACTCCCATCGTCATTGTGATCATATTTTTTCCATTATAATTCGTTTTCCTTGCAAATTCCTTTCCATTATCTTTATTTTTTGTTTAGTTTATAAAAAACAACAACAACAGGGCGGTACTTATTTTTAACTATACATTCCTGGTTTTTCCTCGGTTATTCTACAGTTCTCAAGAGACAGACCATAGGTAAGCATCTCTTTTGCACTATTTCAACTTCTTTTCTTGTTTCCAAATTTGTTGTACTTGCGTATTTTATTTTAATCTTTTCGCTGATTGTACCTCTTATTAAACTCAGTATTCTTAAAACTGACCAAGTGTCTTTTTATTGACATGTGTGCGACTACATGTCTCCATCCTCACACGGTCATTTATGGCACGTGCGGAACATGTAACCAACACGGTTCAATCCTTCATTAAGTGTGCTTGTATCTCTGTCGGGTCCGGCACCTGGCGCCTTATCTTGTGTCTATTTAGCATACATGGGACAGCTAATTATAAAATAAGTACATGTCTGGGTCACACTAGGGTTTTTCCCTTACTGGTTATGTTTTAAGACCTGTCCTATAGTCCCTGTCTGTTTTTCTTCACATCATGTCATATTGTCTCACCTCTGAGTGACCCCATGCCTTCTCACACAACTAGTTTGATCTTTTTCTGTATGGGATCCTGTTCTCTGCCTACTTCTGAATACTGATCTTCTCCCTACTTACTTCTGTATTTTTCTCACTAAGATTAATACTGGTTTATATTATTATATTGCTTGATTAATATTGTTATATTGTTATATAAGTATATTTTACTAAAATATGTGTGAGCAATTTTGGAACATGTACTTGTGTGTCTAATAGTTATAAGAAAATAACATAAGTTAGAGCAAAACTTAAAAAAATTATTAACTATTTTATTTAATACAGAAATGGGCAGGACAAAATAGAAAACAAGCTTTAAGAGCGTACAATACAATGATGAAGTAAAAGAATAGTATGCAACAAAGAAACAGAACGTACAGAAACCGCACATACAGTGATGCAGTAAAGGAATAGTATTCAGTAAAGGAACAGAAAGTACAGAGCTACTCACAAGAACAGGTTTAAGAACATTGTGTACAGTATGTAACGTATGTACCCATTTAGTCACAGACACAGACAAAAGTAAGGTTTAAAAATACTCAGTTTAATATAAGGGTTAGTCATAAATGAATGCGTACAGAGTATGGGGCCCCAACTAGAAAATCACAAAACATGGGGGGGCCTGGGTAAGCATCAGAAGTAAAGTACAAATGTATGAGACATCACATATCAGAAGGTAATACTCTCTGAGCAAGAACAACAGCCACAGAAAGTTCAGTGAGCGGCACAAAAGGTGCAAAAGAAATGCACCTGTTTACAGACGGCGCAGGAGTAAAATCGGTTTGGGTGCCAACAAGTAAATTTCACCAGTTTATGTACTGACGGACACTTTGAAATCGGTCTGAATGGCGACATTATAACATATTGGCATTAGTTCAATACTAAGCGCTGACCCTATGGGCTAGGACATGGGGGTAAGGAGTGGGTACGCAACGTCGCTTAGTAGGGCCAGGTTTGGAATCATCATTGTGTACCTTTTCTCCTGAAAATAGTGTGTGAAGAACTGTTGACACCCAACCTCTACGGTGCCCACAAAGGCTTGATCATCGACATGATGATCGGTATAACTGTCCTTACTGTCTGAACCCTCCAGAGAGATGCAGATGTTGTTTGAGCTAGCACAATTGGCTGTAACACAGTAAAATTAAGACACAAACATGACATAAACAAAATAAAAGACAATAACATTGAAACAATACATAAAGGGATGCTTACCCATGTTCTGTCTGTAAAATTCACCCGGAAATACAGGAGTCAGATAACAGGGTGTATGACATAAGAACAACAAGCGCCGTCTTGTTAATTTTTTTGTTGTTGGATCGAACAAAAGAAATTTAAAAATAATGGGAAGGAGTTTGGATAAACAAAGTTATAATGGGATGAAATGTAGGAGTCAGATGTCGAGGTGCTAAATATTTTTACTTGGATTATTTAATATTTTTACTGCTGAAATAACATAGCTGAAGTGGTATATGTGAATTTTAACTTAACTTTTGGAGTAGTTTTAAGACAAAACTTAATGTATTTCATTGAGTGATAGAACTTGGCACAAACAAGACGTAAGATACTCAACCTTACAAAAATGTTATTTCTTTGTATTAATAAGTTAGGCAGGGCAGGCAGACATGTACATGGGCTTCAACCTGAAATAATATCACTGATTAAATTCAAGCTGATTCAAAATTCAAACCTTTTATTTCTACAAACTTTTTTCATGTCATTGATACATACTTACATTAGTTTAACTACATGTATGACTCTGTCCCAGGTGTTCTATAGTCATTAATTACACTGAATTACAAAACATTCAGTCACAGCATGGCATGTAGCTCTGTACAGTCTGCCATACTGTAGAGAGAGCAGCTACCTTCCAAAATGCACATTCAAAACAGTGACAAAAAAGTCACAGACTATCCTCTGGAACAATAATGAATCTTTCTTAAAACAATCTATGGTGTTGGTTCATGGACAGAATATAAATCCTGGTTGTACAGCATTTCTCTGTAGGGAAAACTATCGTCAACACGATTTGAAACATTTCTCATCAAATAATAGACGGCATTAACCAATGGAACAAGTAAGAAACTCTTGCTACAGGTCCAGTTCAGTAAAGCTCTTCCTTTGAACACTAAAATGCATCTTCTGCCTGCAAAATAACTAGTTATATAAACAAATTATAATCTGTTGATTGATGAATGCTGATTGGGGAAGCTCATACCTACGACCGCATTACAGCCGTGCTGATAACGAGCACAACAGCACTCTTTCCTGTTATATTACTTAAGTAACCAAGCTTGTTAAAGAGACGTTTCATAAAAAAACAGTGTGCTATGTCTTTTTTTTTTTTTTTTGTAAGAATACAATCATTATTAATCTTTTTTTTTTTTTTTTTTTTTTTACAAAAAAAATCTAATTCATGTATTCTCTTTCAGATTGCTTCAACATATGATGTTGCTATTTGGTTTAGAAAATAATGCAAACTGGATTATTTCCCCCAAACAATGGAAATGCTTGGAGGCTCTGACGCTTGCACATCTAATCATCAGAGTGGGACAGCTAATGGCATAACAATACCTCTGGACACCATTCCAAAGGCCTATGAAGGACCAACAGCACTTGGACATGACTGGACACATTTATCACAAAGAGTTCAAATCAACAACAGACGGAGATTGGCACACCATCAAAGTAATAATGAATCTTGCTTAAGACAATCTATGGTGTCAGTTACTGGACAAGCTGGACAGAGTAGAAATCCTGGTTGTACAACATCTTTCCAGAGACAAAACTATCCTCAACATAATTTGAAACATTTCTCTTCAAATGATCGACTGCCAGTGACCTCTGAAACAAGTAAGAAACTCTTGCATCAGAAAGGTCCAGCCATGTTAAGTTCTTCCTTCGAACACCAAAATAAATCTCCTTCCTCAATGACCACAAATATGACACCACAGTCTATGCCACGTATGATTCTTCTGAATAGTAATAATCTCAATGGAAACTGGAAGAACAGTCTATCCAATCAACAACAGCATGTGAAGACTGTGAATAGTTTACCAAAGGACGCTATCTGTCAGGGATTGTTCACTGATGTTGGGCATTTTGGTGTTATTTTGGCACCAACTCAAACCATCCAAATTTGTCAAGAAAATGCTTATATGTCTAAGGATGTACATCAGCAGAAGCTCATGCCTCAGAAAGCTATCGCTGTTGTTACACCATTGACTCAAGATGTTGTAGCAGGTGATACATTTTCAAATAATGTGAACAAAGTGAAGGAGGGAGTCCTTGAAACAAGATTTGTCCCAGATAAAAATGGAAATCATATTTCACATATGGTACAGTCAAGAAAAAATGAAAGTTGTGTAAAAACCTGGAATGATGATGCACCTCAGACAAAGGGAGCACCAGTAATAGCCACTCGTGTAATGGGATCTGCAGAAAATACCACATTTCCTGGTCAGAGTCATAGATTATCATTGACCTCTATTAGTAGTGTGAGTACAGAGTCAAAGTTGACAACACAGCCATTTCCTACTGTTGATAACTATACAGTTACATGGAGACATAATGAAACTACTTTGGATGTTAGATTGGATAAGTTGTCTGCCATACCTGTAAATGAATGGACTCTTCAGAGATTGCGCAGTTTGGTGACCGACATGGAGCAGATACAAAAAAGACACCAGAAAAACATACCTTGCAATGACCTCTCTAGAGAGATAATAAAGTTGTATTGGAATGGACATTATCAAAACTTTTGCAGTGCAGCAAAGTCAGGCATTTATATTAACATCATGAAAGAAGTCGAACATCACTGTGGTAGAAAAAATTCTGTAATATTTCAGGCAGTTTCAAAAGAGACACTAAATGAGGTTGCATCAAGATTTCACATATTAGAACATGGCATTGTACCACCCAAGACGGATTACACATCATCCTGGCTGAATCTCTGTGAGGAGCTCTACGAGCTTGACAAGGGTCATGACCGTCTGTCATCCTTAGTGACTTTGCAGCCTGAACCAAAAGTTGCTGACCAGGAAGTGCCAGTGAAAGAAATAGAAAACATTCATGAGCCTTCAAATGAGATGGTAAAGGTATCTGATGAGGCACTTCGTGGAGGAGAAAAACAGAGCAAACCACCTGAGCATCAAAAAAGTTTCTGTGTTAAAGCTGACATAATTGCACAAAAAGAGCAAGAGGTCATGATTGTTGAAAATAAATGTTCTGTCAAAGAGATGGAAGGACAAGTTAGTATGGCTGTGAACAGTGTGATGAGGAAAGAAGTGCAATCAGAGAAACAGAATAAAACAGTAGGTGAAAATGAGGCTCCTTTGAGCATATCTTTAACTACACAATCATCAGATGTGAGCGAGATCTCTATGACACCAGGGAATTTGCTCCCTACCACAGACTTGACTCCTGTGATGGACAAAGATGGACCTGCAGATTGCATTTCTGAAGAGATGAGCATCCTTCCACCAGAGAAAGATAAAAGTTTAGTTGCTGGGGAGCCAGATAAAGAAGTGAATAACATTCTGAAAGCAGATGCACAGATTTTGAGAAACAACAAGGGCCCATCCACTGTGGAATTAATTGACCAGGATAGAATGGTTATGGGTACTGAAATTAAATCTGATGAAAGGCAAAGTAGAATTATAATCAATAGTCAGGTGGAGAACTACTGTTGTCTTGCTAAATGGTTTCATATTTTGGGCTATAGAAATGGTGGACATTGCAATTGTGAGAAAAAAGCAGAACTTGGTCATCATGCTGATACCTCAGGAAAAGGTGTAAAGAAGATAAAAGTGAACAAGCACAGGCATTCTTTAAAAGAAATTTGTAACCTCAATGATACTGAGACATCTGTGTTGAGAGATGAAAGACGAGCAAAAAAAAGACTTGGATACAGAAGCATGACTGGAAAAAAATCTGTTACCTCACCCATTGATGATGATGATGATGATTCCAGCATGGATGAGATTAAGATTGTGGATGTCATCACAAACTCTGAAGATGTACTTAAATTGATAAATACAGTGTCGGAGCACTTGATGGAAACACCTAGAGCGAGTTCTTCACTTGAGTCCACATCAGTGAGAAAACCTTGCAGGATCACAACTCCAGAGTTCAAGACAGGAAATAGACAAATAAACCTTGCATTATTTGGCACATCACATCTGAGACAAAAGAAAAATATATCTGTGTTCACATCATCAGATACAGTGCCTCTTCCCCCAGAAACAATTAATGTAAGAATAGATTCTGGATGGAATGAGCACTCCAACAGTACCAAAAGGCAGACTTCTAAACAGCAAGTTTGGAATTCCTGGAAGAAGACCCATGTGCCATTAAAAATGTCTACTAAAAGAAAATCAAAGAATCAGAAACACACAAAAGCCCCAGAATCCAAAAATGATGCTGCTCATACCTCTGTAATAAAAACAGCAGTGCTTAATCAGAGCACTACTTTTCCATTGTGTAAAGATGCACAAAAACGTAAGTCTGAAGCATCAGCTGACAAACAGAGAAATACAGCTATCGGTCAGTCCAAGAAAAAATCCAGGAGGAAAGAACTTTGTACTAAAAATGATAAAATTAAGGAGCTGAAGCGAAAAAAAATGTTGACATCTTTTAATTTGAGCAAGAGATGGAATTATGCAAATAATGCAAGTAAGCTGATGAAGTCCTCTTTTCATCCGGCTCAGGATATTAATACAAGTAAACATAAATTAAACCTGGGTTCAGCTTTAAATTTCAATGTTCTGCCAGAGTCTTTCAACATATCAGATGATACTTCATCTTCATATCAAATGGTACTTCAAGTCAATCGGTCAGCAAGTACAGATAGCAGTAAGTTTTGCATATTTTTAAGCACAGTTTATACATTCTAAGAGGCTTAGGTTTTATAACTGCTAATATTATACATATGACATATTTTTCTATTTTATTACTAGCCAAAAAAGTTCAACCTGTGGTGCAGGTCAAAAGGCCATGGAATATGTCAGGTTATTATTATTATTGTTGTTATTATTATTATTGTAGATGTTATTAGTAATAATAATAAATATAATGTATAATCTGTCTGTTTTATATTTTACCCTGATAGGTACTTGGTGTGACAGCCCAAGGAAGAAAAAGTGCCTCAAACCTACCTCTACCATACCAAACACATCAGGCACCAGTACATTTCAAGAATTCAAGAAGAAATATGAAGAAAAAAAGCAGGGAATTCCTCCCTAATTTTCAACTATATAAAAATAAAATATCAAAGACCCTATAATAAAAAAGGATTATGTACATAGTATGTGTGGATATCTAATTACCTAAACTGAGCTAAACTCAATTTATACAGGAAAAAAACTTTTTTAAATAGTAATGCAATTGAATTGTCATCTCATTGAAACACGGAGTGCCATCGTTTAAAATGGAGACTGGATTATACTTACTGACTATAATGTTGCTTTAAAATATCAACTCATTGTTGCATTAATGCTTGTTTAAACTGCTGTTTTGTTTATCCTTTTAGGATGTATGTGAAATGTTATTTTTTTATATTATTTAAAATAAATATCAGTGATTTCTGGATTTGTTGTTATAACACTGACTGTGCAACGTTTTAATGATCAATGAAATTAGTGCTGAAGAAATTGCATTTCATTTCCACTAATCATCATTTGACCTAAAGTTTTCTTGTGGTACCTTCTGTAGATTTAAATCATTGCAGTCCCAGTTCTGGGGCAATTTCAGAGCATTAGGTCAAAGGACTGCTGTTAGCCTTGTGAGAATGGATTGTCTGAAGTAGGGTACCAAATATGTAAGTGGCATTGAAGGTCCTGAAGTATACAGTGGCTTCAATTATTAAAAGCCTAGGACTCTTGTTAACTTTGGCAGCCAAGCCAAATAACCAAACAGAAGACAATATACTCAAGTCAATTAAGAATTAGAAAATCCTGATGTTTGAAGACCCAAAAGACGGCTCTTAAGGTAAACCTAGTAGAGATCCCTCAGACCTGTTTTTCCTTTAGCCAGAGATTTTTATTTGATCTAGATTATATTAACTGATTGCTTCATTATTTATGGTGAACATTGGCAGACTAGACAAAGCAAAATTTCACAACAGGGTTGTTTATCAGCACAAACTCAACATTCTTTATGATATTTACCACATATTTCAATTAGCTATTTATTATCTTTAATATTATAATCTATTTAATAATTATTAGGCTTGTACAATATAATGAGTGGTGTGCTGAGTGTTGGGTCAAAAAGGACATGTTTGTAGCATGTAACTAGTGAGGTAACAAATCATCAGCCTTCTTTAGGAAAGCTAACGTGGACCCATCTATGGTATTTAATCCTTGGTGATTAACATTAAATTAAGAAAAACTCTGGGATAAATTGTCATCTCATTTAGGGTCTTTCCTAACTGAGCTTGTTTTAAGGACGTCTTCAACTCATCCATAAATTCATTATCATTTTTAAATAAATAATATCAGACAATTAGAAACAGTAGACCATAAAAGAAACCAAACAAGAGGTGAAACTGTTTTAGAAATCCAACATCTATCAATCAACAAAGGTTAAGAAATTCCATTATGTCATATACCCTTTCAGGTTTAAAATCTAATCTAACCTTAAACTTTAAATTCACACATTAACCTTAAACACATTTCCTGTTATATTGAACTTTCTACCTTGTGGGACAGAGATATAGTAGGGATTGATTTATTGGCATGCTATTTGGTATCACACGATTGAGAACAGGTTCTACAGTATGTTGAGTCTGGTTTCTCTTTCTTCCTATTGTCATCTCAAAGTTTTCCTTCCTTTTGGTAGGTCCTGATCACTACAGACCAGGAACATCCCACAATTTGTCAAAGTCACTTGCCCATGTTTTTTTTTCTGCTTGCAACACATGAACTTAAAGAAAAAAGGTTTACTAGCTACCTAATTTATCCCACACATTTTCAACTGCTGTTGTAATGAGATATTGACAAACTAAGGCTCAAATAAGAAGGCCCAAATTGTAAGAGCAACTCCAAAACCGCAGCTCTTGTGGGATGGTCCCAGGCTGCAGTGGCCAGGACCAACCAAAAGTGATCCAAGGAAGGAAAAGTGTTGAACTGGCAACAAGTTATGGGTGGCTAAGGCGCAATAAGTGAAATCTGGCTGATGTTATCTGATCCTATAGAGGAAATAACTCAAATGGAATTTCCAAAAGAAAGGTGTCAGAACATAGATCATTACTATATATTTCTGTAAACTTGATTTACAAATAAATCTTTTTTTTTTTATTTTTAATTGCCATACACCTGTGACCTTAATAAGAATACTCTTAGACATGTACTGTAATGAGGTTCTCAGCTCTGGTCCTGGACCCACTGCCCTGCATATTTTAGTGTTTTCTCAGCTCCTAGCACACCTGATTTAACTTATCAACTAATTAACAGTCTTTACTTAATTTAAGTGGATGTAGGTAAAATATAGGTTGCCTTCCCAGTTTACAACTTCTCAAAGCCCGCAGTCCGTCCAGCCCTTTGCCTCACATTAGCATTAGCAACAATACAACGTAATAATGCTATATTGTTACGTGTATTGTTAATATCATTATTGCATTGAGAGTATGCAAAACGTTTTGTGGACGTCGTTGTCATGTCAATGTTGACAGCCATTTTGTCATGCGGGCAAAAAAAAAAAAAAAAAGACCTCGGTGTGTTTCTTCTGACGGGGTACAGAACATCGCGTCCACCGTGCGGTGAGGATGTCACGAGCCAAAGAAAAGGTTGGTGTGTCCATCTAGTGACCACAATTTGTGTGGGTCAATGTTTAGGTATCTAATTAAAATCAGAACGTGCCATGTCTCAAAAGATAAACATATTAATTAATTTATTTTTTATTTAAACATAAATTTACACCTTTTATGAGCCATGGTCACGTGACAGCCTTCTTAAACATTAATTTAATATTGGCATATTAAATGCATTTTTAACACGCTTAGTTATTTTGATCTGATCTTAAAATTAAATAAATTAAATAAATAATATAATTAAATGTATATAATTCTATAATCATTCGTTTATAATAAAATTCGCTTTATGTAATTTTTCGTAATCTCGTCATATTTCATATATAAAGATGATTACAATATTGTACGAATTACAATATTTGTTTAATGTAAAAACAATTTTTTATTGTTGTATTTTATTGCATGACAAACCCAATAAAATAAATGACAATTTTTTTAAGCGATAACTTTTTTTTACCCCCCCACCCCACACAAAATCTATCACATATATGATAGATTGGGGGGGGGGGGGGTAAAAAAAAAAGTTATCGCTTAACTTTTTTCTCTCTCTCTTTTCGCTAAACACTAAACTTTATGTTGAAAGTTGGAGCTGTTTCGGGTCACAGGCAAACAGTGCCATTACCTTTGCACTAACATGGACGTGTTTTGAATCTTTCTGACACTTTAATTAAGGTTAAGAGTTGCTTTGGTTTAAGCATCTGATTGCAAACACATGCATTTCCTGTAATAGACTTGTATTTGGTCTCAGACAGCCTTAAACGCGCACGTGCCCTGCTTGTAAATTTAGCAAGTTTAATAAAAAAAAAATGCTTATCATCGATCTTTGATCTTGAATAGGAAATCAGATCCGCACCTTTTGAATGTTACGGTTGAGAATTCCTGCACTACAGTAAAACATCTTTATTTTGGCATCTAGAGAGTCGTCATGACCGGAAGTCCTGTGTGAGTGAAGCTGTCTGCCGATGTAACCAATGTTTTGGTGAAGCGCTGCCTCCACCCTGCTGTTTACGTTTCATAACATCAAGGGACCGAATACAAATATTGATGCTAATGGATCTTTATTTTTTCTGTAGTCAAGATTTCATTCTTAAGCCTTCCTAAAGAATCGTGAGGACTCGGCGGTCACCGTCGCCAAGCCGGATGGATTCCTTATTAGATCTGTAAGTACATTTGCGTTTTGAATTGACATGATCGTGTCTTCTAATAAACGTGGACTGTCTGTGAACGTATACACGACGTGTCGTGCCGCAGGAGCGCAGTGTGTGTGGCTCAGGATGCAGATCGCCATATGGAGTTCATTAAAACTTTACCATTCAGCATCAAGGACAAACTGCTGCGGATAATGACGGCTGAAGGCACTCTTACAGATTCCAACATCAGTCAGGTAAAAAAAAAAAAATCTTCTCACTGATTATTTCATGTCTGATGGCCCATTTTTATTAATATTTCTGTATGTGACAATACGAGGGCATTTAAAAAAAAGTTGAGACCAGTATCGTAACACGCCAACAGATGGCAGCACACAGCTGCAAACACAGACACGGGGAGCACCGACCTTCATAAGTGAGTGTGACAAAACACATTGTCCTGTGTACATCAGGAGCTGTGCATCCAGTGCTTTTCTATCCACGTATGTTGCTACATCTACTATTTCATGATGTGCAGTTAGCAAAATTGCCACAGAGATTTTTGACATGATTCTGTAACTTTCGAGGTGTTTTGTGTGCCACACACTTAAAGAGAGGAAGAACTTCACTAGTAGATGACGAGCGATATGGAAGACCTTCAACAACCTCAAGCCCCGAAAAACCATTTGGCAACTTGTGCATGATGATCATCGGAGAACAATACACAACACTGCTGCCACAGTCAGTATGTCATGCATGTGCCGTGTTGCTACCAAGTTCATCCCCAGGCTGCTGACCCAGAAAGTCTGCCAAGAACTCTGTCAGCGTGCCATGGATGACCCGTCCTTTATGTTGAAGTTGATTATCGGAGACAAAACTTGGGTATGGGTATATCCATGAGATGAAGCAACATTCTTCACAGTAGAAGACCCCATCATCTCCATGACCTAAAAAGATGAAGGCCTGCAGCTCAACCAAGTGCATGCTCATCGTCTTTTTCATGCATCCAGAATTCGGCTCCAGGTGCCTGACCGCCAATAGTATTCTACTGGCAGGTTTTGAGGCATCTGAGGGAGCAGCATACTGCGAAGGAAAACGAGCTTATCTCAACTTTGTGATACCCCTTCGTATCTACAGATGAGTAACAAATTATAGGCGAAAAAACACTGACACTGTTCTGCTGGATTTGGTCCACTTGTTCCCAAGACTGACTGAATCAATACAATTCAATACAGTTTCTGCAAAGGATAGAGGTGATCAGCCAGGATTCTGTATCATAAGAGCGGTCTTCTCTAGGATGAAATGCTCAGTGCATATGTGTTCACTGAATTTTTTAATGAGTATGAAAATAATGATCATGTGCATTGGCCTTCAGTCATCAGATCTCATCCCAGTTGAACACACAAAGGATATTTTGCATCTTGACAGCACTCTGCCATCAAGAATACACGAGCTAAAAGCATGCATTCTAGGAAAATACTTCTCTTGTCCTCCAATGGCCTCAAAATGTGCTAGGATTGTTTGTTTTTTTTTGTTTTTTTTTAGATCAACAATTAAAAATCTACACACACGTCCTTTCAATATTATGGCTTAATTATTCTGTGTTTGCAGCTCCTGCATACAGGAATTCGCTTTCTCGACCTGCAGAACTGCCAGATTTCAGACTCGGCACTCAGACAAATCCAGTGTCCTCAACTAAAGACTTTAATACTTATAGGCTGCGTGCACATCACATCAGAAGGTATGGGTTAGTGCTGGATTATGTAATGGGTTCTGTTTATCAAGACAAACGATAGTCATACTACTACTAATAATAATGATGATGATGATTAATAATAATCTGCTTTAGGTCTGAACACCTTGGCGTCACACTGTGCTAGTCTTAACATAGTGGACCTCACTGGGTGTGTGGCTGTAACTGACTCGGGTGTACGAGCGCTGGCACGGAGCTGTAAGTGGCTAGAGGTTATCTCCATCAGCGAATGCCCTGCAATCAGTGATGTTGCCCTGATCGAGATAGGGGCTAACTGCAGGTGTCTGTACAGCATCGATTTTGGTGGGACCGAGGTAAGGCTTGATTTATTTGCAAAAAAAAAAAAATTCACCTAAAACGTTTTGGTGAATGCAATTCATAAAAGCAGTAATTCATTTACAGGCTTCTTTAAAACTGAATTTTACTAGGTGTAGCAGAGTAACTGTAATTTTATCACTTGACAGGTCACTGATGAAGGTGTTATTGGCCTTGCAACTGGAGTATGCTGCCAGAGCTTAAAGGTAATGCATGTATTCACTCATATTAATTGTACCACAACACTGTTGACTTAAAAATGTACAAGAATTATAATATTTGATAATTGTGTATGGAGGTATTTATCCTGTTATTACTGAATAGCCTTAAACTTATCTAAAATAATTATATATATATATATATTTCATTCAACTCCAACTTACTTCATCTTGTACTTACTTACTCCAACTTACTTCATCTTCTCAAAAAGGAGTTACAAATGGTGCGGTGCCGCAACTTAACAGACATGGCTGTCGCTGCTGTCCTTTCAAACTGTGCCAACATCAGAATATTCCTTTTTCATGGATGTCCCCTTATTACAGGTATATTAAAGAATTATTTCTATACAAACAGAACTGTGATATGTTTGATGTACATGGATTGGTACATGTGACTTTTCCTACTGAGTCCTTGTCAATCCTTATTTAAAATGTTTCAAATACTTTGGTTTGTATTTTAGATAAATCCAGAGAGGCACTTCAGAACTTTATCGGACCAAACAAGATTCAACAGGTCTCCTGGACTGTATACTAAACCTACATTTAGTAGTATAGTTTACTAAACATATATACATTAATACAGTTTGTATTGTGAGCTGCTGAAAGTGTCCAACGATTAGTGATGAATAGTTTATGGAATTTCATTTGAATGTGCTTAATATTAGTAACACTTTTTTTTGTAAATGTATTTATTTAATAATACCTTTTTATAAAGAACATACTGGCTGTAGGATTTATTCTTAATAAAATTATTGAAGATGAAAGGTGTCTTAAAGCAAGTTTTTTTTAATTAAATCTTGTACTCAAAGCACGGTCATAATCCAAGAGTCAATAAAAGTAAACATAATTCTTATTATATAAAAAAACACAAACCACCCTGCAACTGCTTGCAACACAACTGATCAGTGAAACTGATGGGAGAAAAAAAATGGTGATAACTTTCCATCCATGAAATCTCTTTTTAAATTAATTATTCTTACTATCAGTTTCTTGAATGAACTCTGAGGTGACCAGATTTTGGTTCATTTAGAATTAAAGTGGTCAAAGTGAATTTTTTTTCCTCACAGTATCCTGTTAAACCTATACAAATGTTGTTTAATCATATTAAAAGGGGTTTAAAGTGTCAGTAATGTTTTTGAAGTAGTCTCAAATCAAAAAAAAGTTTTTGTTAACCGACAAATACATTATTTTGCAGAAGTAACTTAGCAATCAGGTCTGTAACACCACACTGCGCTGCTCGTCAGTCCATAGTTTTCCTCTCGAACTGAGTCAGGTAACTCAAACCGAGCCTGTTCATGCAAACATATCTTAATGTCATGGGTCTCAAACTGAGCCCGTCCTGGGTCTCCAATAAGTATCTGGGTTCTGTGAAGCTTAACACATTTGTAGAGCCACTTATGCAAGCTGTCTGTAAGAGTCTCATCATAGAACATGTCTCCCAGCAAGATGAGGTCCCAGTTCTTTGGTTCCAAATAGATCAGGTTCTCAGTCACACAAGGCAAGGGCTCTAGACGATTCAGCTCACAGTTCATCTTTGTAGCAACAGCAGCAACTACAAAACAGCAATATGTCAGCTAAACAAAATATCTAACATGGAGCCCACGATTTTACACAGAATTATACATTCAAAGTAGGGGTGAGCAATGTTAAAAATACATTAATATAATTTTTGGTTATCACAGCCTGTTGGTATGTGATATTCCTACAGTACATCTCAAAGTGGACAGTGTTCAATTTTAAGTTAAAGCAATAAGTGAAATTTCACAAGCAATTTTGTTAAAACAAACTGTAATGCAGCATATGGAAATTAAAATAAATTGCATATACAGTATTAAAATCAAATAAGCCTATCTCTGAGAATGTTGCTTTAGGCCTACTTGCTTTGACAAGGTAGATACGTTTTCTACTAAGGTAGACTGCAGAGCTCCCAGATTATCACAGAAGACATACATATTGAGAGCATGGTTATGGAAGCAGATGAGTCTCAATAATAATTCAAGCAAAAGCAGCACACATGCGCATCCCAATTTACGAGTGATGCCCAATTCAGGTGCATGAAAAAAAAAAAAAAAACACATGCACAAAATATATATATACACACACACATACAGTCAACTCTTGCTAGTCAACGCACCGTTATTAGTCAGAGCAGCTTAACATAGACAGTTAAGACCAGACAACGTTCTGCATCTTTTGCATATAAATTCACCAAAAACATTGGACTGAAGTGTAGCATTTCAAGCAATCAACGTAATAAGACATGGCTTCATTGTGACCCTATCAGGTTTCCTCAGCTTGAAACACAAATGTTTCTGCACAGATGAAATTGGTCATGTAATGCAACATCAAAGTATATAAACGGTATCGTCTCACCTTATATCTCATTTTAAAATATAGTACCAGTGAAAGGTTTATACAAATGTTTGGATTTATTCATTCTAGAAAATTATTGGATTTTTACAAAAACTATGAAATAACATCTGACATTAGGTAATTAACAACAACAACAGTCAGTTTTTATTTTAAGACACGAAGGTCAGCCTTTCTGGAATAGTTCTTGCATAAACAGTATTGTTAAGTGCATTTGAAAAACCCATCAAGCACCATGATGAAACTGATGATGTCTCTAATGAAGACCTTCCCAAGAAGAATTTACAGCACGTCAGATTAGAGCCGTTACAGAGCATAAGTAACATCTCAATATCAACTATTCGAAGATTATTGCATATTTTTGATGTCTTAAGCACAATGTAGAAAGAAATAAAAATCTATAGGAAATATAAATCTAAAATAAATGAAAAACAAAAAACAAACAAACAAACCCTGGAATTAGAAGGTTTGTCCAAACTTTTGACTGTTAGTGTATATTGATATGCCTAAAAAAAAAAAGCTGAATTTACTACCCAACCCTAATTCAAAGATTTCCTTTATATATTTATGTTTAATTTCCAACTTGTAAATGTCTTACTTGGGTCAATGTCATTAGCCAGCACATGAGCGGCCCCACTGAGTTTAGCAGCAATAGCAGACGCACCACAGCCACATCCGAGATCCAGCACTCTCCTACCTACTGACAGCTCTGGATTATTGAGAAGATACCTAAAAATAAAAATATTAATCAGATTTCTGAATACGTACACAGAGTAATCTATCACGGCAGTGCTGTGACTTGTAAAGTATTAATAGCATTGATGTTTGAAGAGCTCAGCACCAGTAAGTACCTGCTCAGTGCCTGACCCCCAGGCCAGTATACAGCCCAGTAAGGGTCAGGAAATGGCCAGAACTCCGGTCTCTCCGTCCAGAAGCGACATTTTACTGTAAACAGTCTTAAAGTGATCTCTGGTGTTAAACTTTGACCGCTGACTATCTCAGTGTTTTCTGCGATAAACCGCTTTATTTCGTTCTCTGTCTTACATTTCATATACTGGCGAATGCTTCTTTGCCTAAGAGTCTGAGAGGTGTTTCTTAGCGCGTCTTTACCACGTAAATAAATATACAGTCCTCGGTTCATATCGAGTCTCCAAAAGCACCTAACACCTTAACCCTATGCTGTGTAGAAATGAAGAGTTTACCGTAGGCTCATCTGTCAGCGTTCTCTCTGACAACAACAGCTAACGCGCATGCTGTGCACGCATGCGCAATCATAACAACCGGCTTCTTTTCTACTTCTTCTTCTTCTGTAGCTGTTTTATGGCGGTTATCACACTAAGTTATTGTGCTTTACCGCTACCTACTGACTTGGTGGATTTTTAAACAAGAATTACTCTTAGAAAACTGAAAGAATAAAAGTATAAAATACGATTTTGGTGGAAAAATTCAGTTGTACGATCAACTATCCACATTAAAAGAGCAAAATAAATGAATAAATAAATAAACAGAAGATATACAGTATAAGCAAAATATAAAAATAAATAGTATTGTGGTTTTCTACAGAGGAAAGCCCATAGTTTAGGTTGTGATAAATTAGAAAATGTATATTTATGAATATAGAATTTGGCCATTAAAATATCAAAGTTGATAATGTATTCAAATGATTTGTTACTGTGGCAAAAGTGAAAACACAAGATTCATGAATAAAATAAAAAATTGAATTTTTAAGTTGTAGCCAATAAGCTAGCTCACACCAGCATGAGTGATATTATTAACCTTTTAAACTGTACACTGATGACAGAAGCACTTTCTATAGAAATTATTCTTCCTTTATTCTCTAATTATGATTACACATTACAGGGCACACACATACGCATGTACACATGCTCATTCACACACTACAGGGAATTTGGGAACGGCAATTAGCCTAATCTCCATGTCTTCATAATGTGGGAGGAAACCGGAGTACCCGGAGGAAACCCACCAAGCACATACAGAAGCGAGGCAGAAATCGAACCCTCAACCCGGGAGGCGACACTGCTAACCACTAAGCCTCCATGCCGTCTGGATTATGTTATCCTGCAATAAAATATATACTGTATGACTATTGCCATAGCATGATTGCTAGTTTCATCTATCTTTTATACAACAGTTTAATAAAAAATAAATAAATATCAACTAACTGATATTTCAAACACATATTGGCCAAAAAGGCCCTGAAGAAGCCATAGTAAGTTTATAGCCTGCATCCGATGAAATATGAAGGTTTCCCTTCCCTTCATCTCATAAGCTTTATTGTTTGTAAACCTAAAAATTATATTCATGAAACGTTTGCTAATTATGTATCTAACTCTAATTTGTTGTTTATTTTTCGGCTGCTCCCGTTGAGTAGCCGCCACAGCGGACCCGCACAACCACTACATGTTACGGTGGCTTAGTGGTTAGCACTGTTTTTATTGCACCTCCAGGGTTTGCAGCTTGAATCTCACCTTAGCCTGTGTGCATTGTGTTTGCATATTCTTCCCATACTTGGTGGGATTCCTTTGGTCTCTGGTAGGCTGATTGGCATTTCCAAATTTGCCAGTGGTGTGTGAGTGTGTAAGCTCGTGTCCTGTTATGGGTTGGCACCCATCCAGGGTTTACACAACTTTGTGCCCCAGGAAAGGAACCCCTGAAACCCTGCATAGTATCTGTTGCCTCTCTTCTGGTGTGTGTATATGTGTGTGTCTGGAATGCAACTGTACAGTATTAACTGTAAGTTTTATAATATTTTCTTATAAATGTACTATTTTATGCTGTAGTTCTTTTTTTTTTTTTTTTGTCTTACTTTGAATGGTTGTCACCACATACAGTATATCACCATATACCAGTATTACCATATACCTATATAGGAGGCAATGTTAGAAACGTTAGTAGTATATTCTTGTAAAAATAATGCATTTGTAAAAAAAAAAAAAAAAAAGACATATATTATACGATCTGTGCAGCAGCTGATTTACTCAAACATTTTTATAATTCATTCATTGAAAACCATGAAAATAGACCTTTGTTTGAAAGTATGCTACTGTATCTAAATGTGTACTGTGGAAATGATTACATCATAAACTTTCCTTTACTTCCCTTTTTCTTTTGAGCTCACACTTACCCTATCAAAGTGATCCTTTTATTCCTGTTCTCATTGTCCTATACTGTGGAACAACTGAAAAAGGTTTTTGGAAAGTAACCACTTTAGAATGTAAATTGTCTGACTAACTTGACTAAATTTAAAACCAACATGAGGGTGTTTAAGGATTGGTGACAGAGCTGGCACTTACATGAGTTGCCAATCTGGTGAAATGATCACTCATAGAGGGGGAGGTTGGACACACACACACACACACACACACACACACACACACACACACACACACACACACACACACACACAGTGATCTGTACTGTATGTGTCCATCACCATGGAGACCTGCTATCAAGGCCACAGTTTCAACAAGCTGCTTGAAGAATAAACAGAGTGGAGAAACATAAGGACTGATTGACAGAGCGGAAGAAAATAGAAGACCAGAAATGCAACTGCTGCAAGATTACAACGGTAAACATTAACCTGCTACATCATTTCATTGCATGTTTAGATAAAATGAAATTCGTCTTCTTCTTCTTATTATTATTATGATCTGGTTGTATCTTAGACTACTGTATGGCTGCTCAGCTTGGCGCCTAACTACAAACACATAAAGTGTTGTGTTCCAGTTGTGTTGTTCCTATTCATGGTAGGTGTAATAACTCTCCAGGCTGTGTGAAAAATGACTGGCTTGGGGTAGGGCAGAGATGTCTTGGAAAAAAAAAAAAACAAGCACCACAATTTCCACCAGCATTGACAACAACAGCTAGATCTCTTCAGACAGCTGGCTGTAAACCGTCTACCCAGACCATTATTTCTTGCCTTGATACAGGTCATTTGTGAACATGGCCAGCTGGTTCAGTGATGACAGGTTCACAGCAGACAGAAATGACTGGGAATGGGACTGTGGTTTGAGTTCTCAGGAACTCAGAAACTCTTTGGGATCTTTAAAACCCATCTTGCTGTCTGAGTTTGACTCGTGGGAAAAGTCTGTCTTTAAATCTCAGGTAAGTGCTGAATGGTTACCTAGAACTCTAGATCAACATTAGAGAGTTTGTTACACATAAAGTTAACATAAAACAGTTTTCAGTCATTTGTATAATCAGATCTAATAAACACTAAGAATTAGTTTGGAATTATGAACACAGACACTTTTGTGGCATGATATTGTGTCCTATTATTTTTGGGATATTGAAACCCATTTAAGCAATATTTTGGTATAAATCTTCTCTTATGTATTCAGTAGCAGTTAAAATAACATACAGTATGCACCAAAATATAAACTACTGAAATGAAAGGATGAACAATTTTACTTTGTTCTCATCTGAGTGTTTATTTCTCCCGACTGAACGCACACTATTAGTGTGTTGAGTTACCACAGTAAAATGGAAGTGTAATTAAATGGGTGGGGTGTAATGGAAGTGTTCAAAGTGTGCGCACCACCTCGCTGTAGACAGTGCTCATATTGTTTGTGCAGATTCTCAACTCGGATTCCCGGAAACAAAGGCTGCTACAAAGTCTTGCAAAAGGAGACGATTTGCTCGTGTAACACAGGCACAGTTCTTGGTGATTCTTCACAGTTGAACACACTCTCCTTTAACATTCCCCACAAGTAGGCGTCAGGTGGTGTAAGATCAGGGGAATTCTGACGGGTGTGGGAAGGAACTGTTCTGCCACCTTTTTTAACCTCTGTCCCAATTCACAACTACTTCCATATATATTACTCAACTATGAATATGTTTACCTCTGTTGAGAGGCCCATTTCCAACAACAGGTGAACAACACGACTTACCTTTCACTACTGCGAACATGTGTGTCTGGAGCTTTGCCCCGTTGACGACCACAAATGTACTGTATATTTTGGTGCATACGGTATTGTAATAATAACTTTGTCACATCACATTACTAAATAAACTCATTTAGAATGTCCTGTTCTAAAGAAGAGCTCTGCATTCTGTTTACCCTTACTTATTGTTATCTTGGTAGTATCTTACTAAGTCCTATTGTTTTCAGTCCTCAGCTTTAAGTTGTGTGGGTGTGTCTCGATCAGGTAACAACTCCAAAATCAGCACCAGGTCAGCAAATTATTCAGCGATTTCATGCCAGTTACCAATTTTCCTCACAGCTACAAAAATCTAAACCAGCTATTTATCTTGCGTCTTTCTTACATTATGTGTGTATTAGCTCCGGTGGCAGTCAGTGTGGAGTGAAACACAGTGAATCAGCTGCCAGGCAAAGATGGCAGTCTGCCTCACGACGTGCGCCAGATGGGACCCCCAGATCCAGTTCTGGGCTTGAGCTGCGAAGCGCGCTGCAGGAGAGCAGCATGAGGAGGACAGAGCTTATCCAGAGGCTTCGAGAGGTTCACAGCTGTCTGGACACACAAACCGAGCAGCTGAAATCCAAGGAGACCCAACTTCAGCACAGCCAGAACACAACCCAGCTTCTGGAGCTCAAGCAGAAGGTTGGGATTTTCTCAGATTAATGTAAGGTTTACAAAAAAGATTGTAGCCATCCAAAACTGAGAAAGCAGTTACAACATCTCCTTAGTTGTAAGGAAGTGGCTTTTTCAGGTTTCATGTTTAATGTTTTATTTATTCAATTTGATCATTTTATTCATTGTATGTAGTCTAGTATATTGTTTTAATGGCAAATCCTACTGTTACACACCGTATGCTACAAAGATTTTTCAGCTTTGATCCTTAAGTTGTGAGTGTTTATGAGGGTAGAGTTTGTTAAAATGTATGTGTGTTTTTTTTTTAAATGAAGTATAAATTTTTGTTATACATTTTCTATTGGATGAGTGTGTGTATTCTATGGCCATTCGTTTGTTTATGTCTTTTCTTCCACAGCAGCTGGCAAAGGCACTGAGTGTTCTTGAGGAGCAGAAAGAAGCCGCAGAACAAAGTCGCTTTGAGGAGAGCTGTCGCAGCACAGACCTACAAGACAAGTGAGTATGTGGGTTATAATATAATGACTGAATCGTAGGCATAAAACAATATATCTACTGTAGCAGCCATTTCTGAATTATATTCATCTGTGTGTGTGTGATTGTGTTTGTGTGTATATAGGGTGCTGCAGCTGGAGATGGACATTTTGAACATGAAATCTACCCTTGATAGTGGGAGCACTGCTCTAATCTCAGCGTCACGGTCAAAGCCACACCTTGCTAGATCCATGCCTGTAGCAAAAGATGAATTTGTCAGAGAGGTAGCTACTGCATGTGCCAATGAAACTGAATAAGAGAAACAGAATAAGAGATCAGACAAGAGATGATATATTTATGGAAGTGTGTTGAGATCTACTGATGTTTGATTAATAGTTAATAATTAATAGCTGCTGATTTGACATAAGCTATTGTGTGAAATTACAACAGGAACATAAAAAGACCGAGAGGGAAAAGAAGAAGCTTGAAGAAGCCCTCAGGGAGGCGGAGGAGAAAGCCATGACCCTAGCAGCTGAAAAGAACTGTGCATTAAAGCGACTCCGATCCTATAAAGAGGTCAGTGACTTTTACGGTGTAAGTGTAAACTCAAAATACAATTAAACAGACAACTGTTTTTTTTTTTTCTTCCGTTAATTGTTTTGGGTTGCATTTTAGGAACAGCAGAAGGTATTGAGCCAGATGGAAGAGCTGAAGCAGAGGCTTAGCACATCTTTGGACACCCAGAGTGAGTTGCAGGACCAGCTCAGCGATACTAGTAGTCGCCTCAGCCAACTGGAACTGGTGAGGGATTTAAAAGGAAATCAAACAGGACCATCAAATTCCCATGAATTATTCATCACTACAATCTAGTTTGTTTCTGTGCTCCAAAATTCCCAACAGGACAATGAACTGCTCAGCACAAAAACACTGCGATTAGAAGACAACATAGAGGACCTGAAGTCAAAGCTTTCAGGCGCTTTAGCTGAGAAGGATCGCCTAGTGCTGGTGCGTTTTGGCTTTTCAGGCACATTATGTGGCTGCTTGAACGTGCATTGTAATTCTGTGCTAATGTCCTAAGATCCAGGACATCATCTCTCACTAAATTAAATACTACAGGCAAAATAAAGGTGCTCCCTTTTTATTTATCTGAATAGGAGAAAGCTGAACTGCACCAAAGAGTGCAAAGTTTGGAGCTAGAGTTGCAAAGATCCCAGATGGGCAGAGAGGGCTTCACTCAGCAGGTGTGTGATCTTCATGCCGAACTGACTCAAGCCAAGAGCCAGGCCAGCCAACTACAGCAGAGTACCGTATTAATGAAAGAGGAACTCCAATCAGCCAAAGAGGTCAGGATTTCCTATACCATATTTTATCACTGCTGCTGGGGCTAGTGTGTCAGCCTGTAAAATGTGTGTTCTTTTTTCTGGATTTCCAAATTTAACAAGTACATTAATCAGCAGGAAAGGATCAAATCTTCAGGTGTTAATGTGTCCATGAAGAGGCTCTTAGCTCAGGATTGTTATTTTAAATAACATGAGTTAAAAATCAATGCTCTTACTCTTTTCCTGTATGTTATAGCTTGTTTTCTCTCTCACTTTGATTTGTCATGAGGTATACACAATGGAAGGAAAAGCACACAGAAATTGTTAGAAGCATAACAGAAATTTACAAAGTCAAAATACAGAAGCAGTAAAATACAAGCAATAGTGTTTTCACATATCCATTTCCTATCATTGTCATTTAAAAAGTAAACCATCACTATTCCACTGACATAGTATAATACTGAGATAACACTCACTCACTCACTCACTCACTCATCGTCTATACCGCTTTATCCTGCATTCAGGGTCACGGGGTCCTCAAGAGACTTGAGGCACGGGGTGGGGTACACCCTGGATAGGTTGCCAATCCATCGTAGGGCACACACACATACACACACTCATTCATGCACTATGGACAATTTGGGAACGTCAATTAGTCTAATTTGTAGGTCTTTAGACTGTGGGAGGAAACCAGAGTACCCGGAGGAAACCCAACAAGCACAGGGAGAACATGCAAACTCCATGCACACAGAGACGGGAATCGGGCCTGGTCAGGAATAATGATAATAATACTGTGGAGTATTATATAGTACTTATTATTGTAGTGTACTATCTTAAAAACTCAGTGGAAATAAATAATACATTTATGTAACTGTACATGATCAATCCCTGAGTGTGTCATGTCAATTTCATTAGTTATGAGATAGATATCTGAAATGAAATGTTAAAAGGTTTTAACAAAAAAAGGTTACTGTTTTAGATAGAAATGAACAACTACATTTAAAATGACCGAAATTAAGTTGAAGACTGCCCAACACATTATTAAAACCTGGAGGAATAGTTCTCGTCCTTCAACCACACGGAAAAAATGTGAATGTAAAATATATATATGGAGATCACTTAAATGCTTGGAAAAATTGCTGTAAAAAAAATCATCACAGAAATTACAGTTAAGTTTAATACTGGAAATCCCACACATATATACTGTGATGAGAAATCACAGAATTTAGACCAAACAGCTGCGTCTCCATAAGAAAACCATTTGTTATTGAGACTATTTGTATGAAAGACTTAAGTTTGCTAGGGAGCATAAAGATTGGAATTTGGAGCAATGAAAAAAGGTCATGTGGTCTGATGAGGCCAGATTGACCCTATTCCAGAATGATGGGCGTGTCATCGTAAAAAGGGATGCACATGAAGTGATGCACATACAATGCATAGTGCCCACTGTACAAGCCTCTGGAGGCGGTGTTATTATCTGAGGGTTGCTTCACATAGTCAGGTCAAGGCTCAGGAACGATAAAATGAAATCAGATAATGACCCGAATGTACTGAATGACCAAGGTATCACATCAGTGCAGTTTTTCCCCCTGATGACACGGGCATGTTCCAAGACACAAATTGTAAAAGAGTGGTTCTGAGAGCATAAGCATGAAATTATTTCCAAACATGGAATTTTCACTATTATGTGAGTTATAATCAAAGCTAACGGTGGTCAAACGAAATCATAGAACATGTGACAAATTGTTGGCCAGGCTTTATCCTTTCATTTGATGTTTATCATTGCTTTGTATATTGCTTTTTGTCCAGGTAAATGAAAAACTGTCAACAGATTTGGCAACTGCCACAGAGCGGCTTGAAGGGACACTACAGCAGCTACATGAACTGGAGGCAGAGAAGCTGATCCAAACCAACCAGATAGCTGCACTGGAGACTGAGCGTTTGCAGCTGATTGGAGAGAAGGAGGAACTGATGGACGTGTTTGATCAAGGAGACCAGAAAGAGCTAAGAGAGCTGAAGGAGAGATGCTGTCAACTCAGGTCTGATTTGGTCTGATTTGACCTATTTTACGTTGAAAAAAAGTTGGAACTGGCTTAATAGTCAGCTACTGACGCTAGGAATCTTTAACTGTATCATGTATATAGAGAATTACAGGAAATGTTGGAGTATGACAAGAAGGAGCTTGAGGCACATTGCCAGGGTCTGGAAAAGAAAGTCCAGAATGCTGAGGCAGACTATGGCTTTAAGGAACAAAAACTGCAGCTCATGGTGAAGAAGGCTGAACATGAGAAGGAGGAGCTGAAGCAAGTGGCAGCGCACTGGAATGAGCGATGGCTGGATGTTGCGATGGCACTGCAGGCTACACAGGCCCAACTAGAAGAGACCAGGAAACAACAACAAGAGAATGATGCTGTACGCATTTTAAATTATTTATATTTTTACTTGACAAAAGCCCATATTATTTACATGTCCAGAAAATGTTTCCCCGGACAGTAATATGCTAAGAATCAAAAGTCACGTCCTTATTTCTATGCATCATTCTTTTTCATATGTGTCCTCAGCTGAGGGAAGAGGCAGCACAAATGGCCCTAAAGTTGGAGACACTTGAGTCCGAGATGAAGGACAGGCAGTATGTCTGCTTATGTAGCATTTGGCATCTTAAAAATACGCACACTGGTAAACTCCCATGACAATATTCTTATCCACAAATGGGGCCCAAACATCAAGCAATGCTACAGTATCTGTACTATTAGTATTATCATTTCAGGAATATACTCTACATGGGGCTTTACTCCTAGTCAGGGTATCATGCACACACATGAGATGGCGACTCAGCCTGTTGCATACACTGTGCCACAATGTCACAGTTTTGTTGCAATAAAAATTATTTTAAAGTGAGCTTATCACTGTGCATTGTTCAGAATTATACGGTTAATATAAACGCATGAGGGTTTACACTAAATATGTTCCCTTTGATCAACAGTTTGCTAGAAGAGAAGATACACTATGAGAAAGAGCTTGCCAGAGTTAAGGTATATCTAACTGCATGATATGGTGTGCTCAGAGCTTCTTATATATGCATATACAGTCAGGCCCATAAATTTTGGAACAAAGATAAGCTTTGGCATTTGTCATCTGTATACCATTGAATTTGAAATGAAGCCCTTAAGATGTGAGGGAAGCCAAAGCGTCAGGAGGGAGGAAACTCAGCATTTGTCATCTCATTGGGTTCCAGATTTTAAGCAGTGATTCAAAGCAAAGGATTTTCATCCAAGAATTAAAGGCAATCCTTGGCATTAATGCATAGTCAATGCCACACTTTTGTAAAACCCTAAAAACATCAATGCGAAGAAAATTATCTTTGTTCCAAAATTCATGGGTCTGACGGTAGGCAAGGGTGTAAATAATAGTAGTAAAATGATACACTTCCAGAAAGAGGCTCCTGCTTTAGAGCAAGTGGAGCTTGATGCCTGCAGACAGCAGCTGGAACTGGAGAAGAACAGAATGCTGTCTCTTCAGCAGAGACTGATGGGAAACCCTGTATGTCCTCCTGTTTTTCTGTCACAGACCAGGCCAATGGTGCCTAAGAGTATCTAAGAGTATCACTGTGATTTTGACTACAGGTGTCTCTAGAGGAGACGGATGGAGAGCTGAAGGCTGAGCTGCAGAAGGTGTGGGACATGCTGAAGAGCCGTGCCATTGAGCTGGAGGAGCCGAAGCATGTGCCGCAGTCTACTCTTGGCCAGGTGAAAAATAACCTGAATAGCTGTTGTAATGTGAAGTAATGACAAATGGGTCGTAGTAGTGTTGTGGTTACTGCATTGGACTACTGAATGGAAGGTTCTGAATGAAATCCCAGCACCACAGGCTATCACTGTATGGCCCTTAAATCTCAAATGCTCAGTTATGCCTTTTTTATTTTTAGTATAAAAAAAAGTTTTTTTTTTACTCAAGTTGAAAATTTACGGAAGCGCATTGCATTCACAAAAGAAAAAAAAATCACAGGAATTATCTAATAATTATGACATCCTGATCTCATAATTATGACTTATTATCTCATAATTATGACTTAGTATCTCATAATTATGAGATCCTTATCTCATAATTATGACTTAGTAAGTCATAATTATGAGATACTAAGTCATAATTATGAGATAGTAAGTCATAATTATGAGATGATAAGTCATAATTATGAGTTAGTAACTCATAATTATGAGATAGTAAGTCATAATTATGAGATAATAAGTCATAATTATGAGATAATTCCTGTTATTTTTTTTCTTTTGTGAATGCAATGCGCTTCCGTAGAAAATAACTTTATTTTTATTATTTTATTTTATTTTGTAGGTGACACAGCAGAACAACGAGGTTCAGAGACTGGAACAACAACTTGCTAGGAAAGATGAGGAATTGAAACAAAGGTGGCTGCACATATAATGTTGTAACATGGTTTAATCCACCAGAAAATACACTGACAAACATTTATATTATCCTAATGACAAACATTTTGTCATTCCTTATATCATGTAATACATTAAAGTATTTTATTTATGTATAAACAGTCAAGACCAAGTAAAAACCACTACTTTTATCAGTCAAGCCCGAGATGAGCCTAGGACCTGATAATAGAGGGCAAAGATTTCAGATAACACTGTTGCTTGGCTCCACTAAAAAAATTCTTATGGCTTTTGTTCAAAACTGTTTCACAAACAAAAATGCTGACACAGTGGCATAGTGGTTAGCACTGTAGCATCGCACCTCCAGGGTCGAGGGTTTGATTCCCCTGTGTGTGAAGTATGGATGTTCCCCCTGTGCTTGGTGGGTTTCCTCTGGGTGCCTCTCGCAGTCCAAAGACATGCAGATAAGGTTAATTGGCATTCCAGAATTGGCCTGAAGTGTGTGTGTGTGTGTGTGTGTGTGTGTGTGTGTGTGTGCGCGTGATGGATTGGCACACTGTCCAGGGGTTACCCTGTCTTGTGCCCTAAGCCTTGTGCCATTGTGACCCTGTATACAGGATAATTTGTATAGATGATGAATGAATGGATGAATGCTGACATTGCAACACTAAGATTTTTCTAGGGTAATTTAATTAAATTTAATTACATTTCATTTAATTACATTTAATATATCAAAGGTAAAGACAAACCAGCAGGTAGAGCTCCAGCTAGAGCAAAGCTGATCATTTTTTTTCAAAGATGTTATAAAATATATCTAATTAAGGTATCATCATCTTTTTCATTACAAAGTTAAGACCAAGCCCAGAGAAAAAAGTACATCTTAATCTGTATCTTCATCTTGGACTTGAAACTGAGAGGAGATCGTAGTATAACGCTGCTGTAATATACCTGCATTGTTAGACTTAATGTATTGTTGGTATGCCCCTTTAGAGATCTTTTAATACAGGATTTGATGAGAAAGAAAGACACTGAGATACCTGAGGCCCAAATTAAGATAACTGCTCTTGAAAATGAGGTACACAACCTACAATTCGGTGTTTATACTATATAATTAAAGTGCTGACTATTTAAATAATAAACCATGACTGAATTTAGATTTCATCTTTTTCTTCTTGTAGCTTGCTGGACTAAAAGATCCGAAGACCACCCAGAAGCTGGGCACTGAACATGACCCTCAGCCCATACACTCCCTAATGAAAGGTAGCTGCTCTAGAAATCTTCTCACAAGATAAATAAATAAATAAATAAAACAAATGGTAAGACATACAAACTGACAATGTGATGTGCATTGTATTTGCAGAGAGAAGTAGGACAAGTGAGCACATAAAGCCAAAAAAAGAGCAAGAACCTCAAAAAGTGCAGGGTGTCAGAATTTCTCAACAGGTGCTGGAATTTTAGAATATATCGAAACAACCCCCATTCACTTCTATCGCTACCTTTCACGTATAAAGCTCTTACCTATTCTGAGTAGTGCTCTTCTTTACTTAGGGAAATGGAAACAGGCGATCACTGTTAATGAAGAGTAAAGAGACAGGAGTAAGATCTGATATCATAGATCCTGACCAACAGAGAAGGATTATCACTGAGCAGGTGAATAGACAGTGCAAATGGTTACTGAGGTTTAGGCTCTGCACTTTACAGCGTGGTTTTAAATAAAATAATAATGATTTTAATGTGTGCATGGAGTTTGCATGTTCTCTCCGTGCTCGGTGGGTTTCCTCTGGGGATTAGGGTTTCCTCCCACAGTCTAAAGACATGCAGATTAAGTTCATTGGCATTCCCAAATTGGCCTTAGTGTGTGAATGAGTGTGTGAGTGAGTGTATGTGTGTTTGCCCTGCGATGGATTGGCATCCTGTCCAGGGTGTACCCCGCCTTGTGCCCTACGTCTCCTGGGATAGGCCCCCCCGCGACCCTGAATACAGGATAGATGATGAGTGAGATAGTGAGTGAGTGATTTTAATGTAGACTTTCAGAATAACTTCTTTAATAAATAGAGGGACCCCTGTGTGACTTTCATTTAATGGTCACTGTAAACTCTAAATTAAATCTGATGCTCAAGCTTCTGGACTGTGGTTCCAACGTAGGCACTTAATCATTTCCTTTCTAGACACAGCTAACTAAGTAAAAGCTTTCCTCATCTTTTTTAGTTATCTAATATATAATAATTATTATATTATAATATTATATTTTTGTAATTTTAATATTATTTTATTATAATTTAATATTATAATATTGTCAATCATGGGCACACAGTTGTGAACATACTGCATTGTCAGGTTTGACTAAAATGAAATGATGGCAGAGTAAACTAATAACGCCATTCTAACTGATGTACAAAACTCTGTCCTAATGAGGATGTCATGGATACAGGGAACAGTGAGGTGAAGAGACAGCAAAAATGTGGACTTGATGCAGGTGTGGATGAGAAGACAGGAGAACAATTCGCACCTGAGACAGAACCCCAGCCGCTCACCTGCAATACTACCTAAGTGAGTAATAGTGACAAAGCTGTTCAAGATGATTTTTTAAAATCATTTATAACAACCAAAAACCTCCTAAGTGAAGGAAATGTTGTCAAATCCTCAAAACTAGTGTCAACTTTTATTTTATTTATTTTTAAGCGAGGATATTGGGCAATTGAGTAACACTGTGTATTGCCATGAGCAACCAATTCTCCAAGACTGATACCAGTGTACAAAATAGAAATAAATGTATAGACCACATGCTAGTATTATAAATTAACAGCATTTAAGGTCATTGTATTGGGAAATTCTTTTGTGCCAACAGTGTCCTTTAAGTAAGTTTCAGGAAAACAAGAGCTATATGTCACTCTTCAGCTATAACTTTTCTTGACAGATCAAGATCATTTGTGAAGCTCAATAACAATTAGAGTTCATATTCATTCCAGGCGGTTACTGATCGATAGAGTTACAGAACTGCGGTTTTGTGTACATGTTTGGGTTTGAACTTAAATTAGTTTTTTTCACATGGTTAAAAAGATGTTTACATGTATATCCAATGTCCACTCCGTGAAAATAGTGTGTACGAGTGTGATTTTTGACCCTATATGTTTTTTGCGTTACAGTTAAACTTACGTTTCCACAACAGATCTGGGATTTAAGAGTTCCAGCAGAGAAGAATTATGGAAATAACACAAGCCATTTAATTAACAAATAAGAGAAGGCCTCGAAAATGAGAGCACCCCTGTTTTGTATGGCTGGAACATTCCTCGCCAGGCAGCGTGTGATGTGTGACTCGGACTGGGAGTATATTTAGGTTGTGGAGGAAGGTACTGACTTCTAGTAGACTGAATAAGTGTACATGGAAAAATGGCTTCTTTTTTTTTTTTTTAAACTTCATGACATGATGAATGCTACGATTGCAGGTACATTATTGTATAGTGAAATGACTTTTAAGAAAAAAGTTTTGCTAATTCTGCAAAGTTAGTCATATTTCTACCAAATAGTCAAAATATTGTAATGTAAATGTGACACAAACAGACAAAAAACAGTTTCACCTAGAGTATTTATGGGATACGGGAGGTTATATGCCTTTTTCATTTATCGAACTTTAAAGATTAAGTGTTGGCTAGATCAGAGCACAACAGTCTTAACCCTAACCATTAGACCCATGTTTGGAGCAATATAAAATTTTACAGGTTCATAGAAGCTATGATACGTTTACCAAACAATAAACCGCTGCCTCTGATTATTTAAGATAATGTTATGGTTTAGCTTTAAAACAATGGGCGTGGTGTATATTTGTGCTTATACTGATGTGAGTTCTGATTCCATTAGAATTATTATTTAATAATGACCGCTGTGATCCGAAACTTCACAACCTTCGTCAGTGCTCTGTATGTGAAATGAGTCAATAGCGCTACAGATATGACTTTTAGATTAGATTATAATGATAATTTTTTTATTTATTTAATATCAAAATTAGTATCAGAGACAGAATGATATATTCGTTACAAAAAAATGAAAGCTCTGTACTGAGCCCACCTTCTCATCTGAACCAATTTTTCCAACATCATTACCCTCATCACACAACAATTCTGCATAATAGACCAAATTTATTATTCCAGCAATGAATTAATAATCAATGATAACTATTATAACAGTGTGTTGTGATTTTCCACCATAAAATAAAGCAAATAAGCATCTACCTGGTTCCACTTTATTCTACCTGGTTGAATAAATTTAATTCTGGTTGTAATAAACTAATAATTTTTTCATTTGCTTCATATATTTTAATGAGAATTTTAAATGTATACAAATTTACACAGTTAACTTGAAATTTTTCATCATCATGAGCAAAAACACTTTAATCTTACTCCCTTGGTCTTTATCAAGATGAACTGCATTCTTTTCTAGTCCTGTGTAAGCTGTTTGCTATGGTCTGTTTAAATTCCTAAGACCATTTTTTCTTCATCAGAGTACGGCCTATTTTATGCATGTAAACAAAACACACCCATATTTACTTAAACAACCACATATATTCAAACAGTGTAGGATTGCAAACACTGAAGAATGACCACAAAACAGGCTGTCCATGACCTGCTGCATTAACTCAGACTTTAATTCCACTTTGTCAAGCTCCATGTGTACATACCGTTAGAACACCAGAAAGAACTTAGTAGAAATACAGTGTGATCTTTGGTTTTCAGCTGTGTAGTCATCAGATAAATACAGTAAACTGAGCAAATGGAGATAAAACATCTGCACATCAATAACTCTTCTCACATAATTAGGAAAAAATTGCCATTACTATGTGAGGTATTTTTTTTATACTAGCAACCTGAGAATATTTCAGAATTCAATAAGAGGTAATTTATAAAGCCTATAATATTTTTATTTACTGTGATTTACCAGGAGCTGATTGAGGTAAATCCTAATTTGTATTATATAAAGGTAATTTTGAGGTAGCTCTATTTACTTTTGTCCAGTGAGGTATATCTAGCCTTGATACATGAGGCGCCTTGGTGCTAAGATTTAAAAAAAAAAAAAAAAAAAAAAAGCCGACATCAATCTGAAATTCCTGAGAAACTTCCTTTCCAATATGGAAAGACATTCGAGTTCTTAAAATGAAATATGAATGAGAGAGAGGGTGAGGGAGGAAAAAAAAATAGTGTGTGTGGTGGTGTTTTGGGGGGTAGGGAGGGGTTGGTGTTACTGTTAAAGCAAAAGGTTGCTAAAACCAATATGCATTGGGAGAACAAATACACTGGTCCTTCTTTTCAGCATTACGATATCTGGTTCAAGTCTTTCTGAAAACAGAGTAAAGGAATAAGGGCCCAGATTTGTGAGCCTAACTGATCGTCTAACACGCCTTCAAGATGTTGTTCTCTTTGAACCAAGCTGTAGTTTATACAAGTGAAAATAAAAGGATTGCTTTGTAAATAACAGTTTCAATACTCAAAGCTCTTCTCAAATGCAAAGCAATACTTCTGGATATCTAGAAACTAAAAAAGGAAAACAAATCCACAATCAAATCAAGTAAATACACAAAGTAAAGATTAAAAGGGAAAACAGTTGACCCCATTGCAACCAAAAGAACCGAACACTTGATGCAACTGTGATCCACTGTAAAAAAAAAAAAAAAAAAAAGCAAAATGAACAAAACCAGGAAACTCCTCTATCCACAGCACAAAGAAAAAAAAAATCTAGATGCTTGGGAATCCACTATTGATGTGCATAGGTATGGTAAACTCTTCAAAAATAGTAGATGGCAAATGCCCAACAAACACCCACCCGCATGATTTTGGCAGAATATTTTGTGCCATGATTGTTTGCAGGTGGATGACTCTGGACTGTAAATGCATAGAGGAAGGCATATTGCATTGGAATCAAATGTCTAGAGCACATAAATATGCTCAGGAAATTTTTGTTAAAACATGTGAGGTATTTGTTGTGATTAGATCAATCTTATGATTGTTCAAGTCCTGAGTCTGTAGCAGACAATTGGTAAAGGGCTGCAAGAGTGTAGAACAAATACATCTAATCTTTGTAAGTGTATGTCACTCTTAGCAGACTGAACCTGATGTCTCAAAAAGGAGGTAGACTTGGCATTGTAGACCACTGGACTCTCTCCCTTTGGAAAGCTCACCCTACAGAGAGACAGAGACCCTGTGGTTGCTGAGAACTACGGCGAGCCACTAGCAGCAGGTTCTGTAGAGCCAGAACCCTTAGAGGAGGAGGGGATGCTGGGATTGACAGCAGTGCTCTGGCCAACAGGTGCAGCTGAGGCTCCAGAGGACTTCTGGGCATACAGGGATCCTGTACAGAAAATGCCATTAGTTAGTGAATATTAGGCAAAAACACACATGAAAGGCTAAAATATTAAGAATGTTTTGCTAATATATAATTCTGTCACACACCTGAGTAAATGATCCCATTAACCTCTATTGACACTGTGATACTGGCGGATCCATTTGAGGAGATACTGAGGGACAGATCCTGCTTTTCCTCTAGATAAGAGAGAAAATGTATTGCGTTAGTAATGCTGTTAATGCAACTGCAGCATTCAGACCACCTAACACAAAACACAGATTACAAGCCTGATGACTCACCACGAGGGGTACTGGTAGTGTTGAGGCGCAGATTGGCAGGATTTACTTGCGATGCCATTGCAAGCAGGTTCTGCTGGAAGGCCTGTTGCAGCAGTCTCTGCTGCTCCTCAGCCAAGCGGGCCATCTTTCTCTCAGGCCCTTCTATGACAGAGGCTCCTGTGGCCAGAGCAGGAGCACTGATGCCAGTCTCCAACCTTTCGCGCAGCTGTTCCAAGGTAGCAGCCCTTGCCAGTTGCTGTTGGTGGCCTAGTGCAAGAGCCAGGGGTAATCTACCAGGCAACATGGAGGCTGGACCATCTTCAGGAACTAAACATTTAGGTTGAAGATGATCGATGAGTAAGAACTACAGTCTGAATCTTTCCGACATCAAAAGACAACTGAAGTGAATGAGTTTAATAATAATAATAATAAGAAGAAGAAGCAGCAGAAATTATAAATAAAATGAATGTGACCCTAAAATTTTTAAGCCATTATGACTATGCAACCAAATTATCTCCCTAAAAGCATATGGACACAACTATTCATACAATTTTGCTGCACTAAAAATGCCACTCTGAATGCCGTGCATGTTTAGGACATGGTGTGAGTAGGATTGAGGGCATTTTCAATTAGCATGTTTATCAAAGTCTAAATCTCTTGATGTGGTACAACTCTGAACAAGCTCTTAGTAGCTTTAACACTGTTCTCATCTAACCAGATCTGGAATTTCCTTCAAACAAACATATCAACATTCTTATATACCAACCATACCTCAAATTTAGGCTACTGTTAAATGACAAATTTGCAATGTAATAAATATGAAGCATGTTTTTGACTTGTTTTTTCCAGTATATTATATAATAACGCATATTGTATTATGGAACACTGGCACAAGGGGGAGCTTAAACACATGGAATACATTAAACTGACTCAGCTTAATAAACATTGCTATTTTAGTTGTATATGACAGACGTTTGCTGATGTCTACATTCAAATGTGTTGTATTCTACCATAGTGTCTGGTCATTGTAAATTCCATGTGTTTTTGGATCATGCTATACATGTATAAGATTCTGCACCCATGTGATGCTGGTTCTCCAGGAATTTGTAGTCAGTATGACTTGTAGACACCAGGCTGCCAAATCAGGCCCTTGACTGTTCCATTCCAAAGCTGAGATAAAATACTATGTTATTATTAAATGTATTAAACAAAGTAAACCTGTTTAAATGTTTTAGTGGGTAAAATATTGGGACTGTTAAAATCACCTGAGCTTCACCTGTCCTTGATTTAGCATTTAAACATCAATGTAGGTGAGTGAATCCAGCTCTGATTACCTGTCGCTTTCTTAAGGGCTGGGCTTGGTGTACTCTGCAAGCCATTATGCCCAGTGTTGGGCAGGTGCATTTTAGGAGGAGAGAGGAGGTGAGGGGGACCACCACTCGGGGAGGGAGAGAAGCGGTACAGACTGTTGCTGTACCCAGGCCGACGACCTTCTCTGCGATTGCTGTCAATGGCGGCCTGCAGCTCTCCAGGAGAACTGAGTCCTTTCTTCTCACATTCATATGGGTACAGGTACTTCATATACCTACAAAGAGAATATGTAAGTAATAATCAGATTACAGTGCAACCTATATTATAACATTTGAAACAAGAGGCTGACCAAAATGACTCAATTATAATCAAGCATTACAGTGACATTTTTACACAAGTTTCTGCTCTTACTGTGTGCGAAGGGTGAAGGCGGCACTGGTGATAGAGGTGGGCAGGTTTAGGCCTTTGGTGATCTCTCTCCAGATTTTCTTATTGATGACCTCCACCAGACCTCCCTTCTCTGTCACAAGTTTATAGAGCTTATAGAGATCTAGAACCTGCTTGGCCATAATAGGGATACGGTTTACTGGGGTACCTATAAAAAAAATATATATAGCGGACATTAAAATTTATTTCATAACATTTTTAGCATTATAATATTGGTTTAAAAAAGTTAGTTTATGTGTTTGGTTCATTATATGATCCAACTCGTATTCCATAGTTGTGTAACATCTGCCTGTTTCTCATTCATCATTTTATCAATCACATTTTCTGTGCATTTATCTGCAAATGCAAAGAATGACATTTGCAGTTTCTGCTCTGGACTCTGGCATGGTCTATTAAATTGCATTAAAAAAGAGAAAAAAAATTAAGTGCATTCTGTTAGCTTTAACATAACTGCATGTAGATCCATATAGGGTGAGTCATGGAGGAATAGGTAGACAGCAGTCTACATTAAAGCCATAAAAGCAATAAAAGCCTAGACTAAAGATTAATTACTATATTTTGCAGACTATAAGTTCCACTGGTGTATTAGATGCAAGTCCCTATACCAAGCAATTGTTTGCCTGCTTTGTTGAAGACCAACTGTGCTACTATTCATCTTATTTCAGTATTTATTTGCAGTATGATTTAAAAAGTATTAGATGGCCCATCATGTTTGCTTGCTTAAACCTAGCATGAACCATGGTGCTCAGGTCTGTGCTTTGATTCAAGAATAAAAGCCATTAGTATGTTAGGAGGGGAAAAAGGATTAGGATTACAGGTCTTCAGCTCATTTACAGGTAAACGAACATACCCATGACAAATCCAATGTGATCCAGGGCAACATTCTGTGCACCTTACGCATAAAGCAAGAAAGACATTTCTGCATAATGTGTGCATGTACATCTTCATATTAATTGTGACCTGTAAGAGCAGTCTCAGTATAGATTAATGTTTCTTGAGCCAACGGAAACACTGTAATGACTCTCGACTGGTGGTGGTCAATAAACATTTCAGAGGATGAAAACGCTACAACAGCTGTGGTATTCCTCCACAAGCACAAGTGCTTTAACAAATGTGCTTTCTCACATCTGGGAGAGAACCATAAAATATGGCCTACAGTTACCTTTAAAATAAATCTCATTTAGACAGCAAAAGAGATCTCCAGAGGTGCAACTATATATATATTTAACTCCATTCCATCATCCCAGAGATGAAACTGAGCTCTGCTTCTGCAGGGTTTAAAGGGCACCACAAGCTTTTCTCTGCCTCTAAAATCCTGCTCAGGAATATGCCAATATTCATGATGTGTTCATTTACCCAGAGAGCAGGCTATGATTTAAAACGGCAGGCTTCCAAGATCAGCACTCCCTGGGGATGGCAAGGGCAAGCTTTGAAAACGAGTTATTTAACGTTAGGGATGACATTACCCGTTCATCAAGAGATCAGTAAACAGGCTCTTGCTCAGGGTTAATCCCAGGTCACAATGCTAGGATTGAGAACAGGTCAAAAGTGAGGGACATAAAAAGTAGTATGTCAAGGGAGAGACCATGTGGCTTGTACCGTAATTGTAAAACTGACGGAGCTCAATCACAGTGGAAAAGCCAGTCAATGCTTTCAACATCAAGAAAGCTTTAATAATAACCTTACTATGGCTTGTGACTTTTCTATGACTTTTCCACTGGTCACGTTGCCTATAATCAGCCAAATAGGGGGAAAGGCATTAGGATAAATCAGGGAAGGTTAATGACATAAAAGATTGAGTGGTAGCTTTAGTACTGCGATTAGAGTCTCAAGAAAGACTGTGTTAATGCAGTCAGTACCCGACCTTGCTGAGGTCGCAGGTAACAAGCCTGAGACAAGGAGGGAGTAAGTAGAATAGATTCTAATCCATTAGGGATAAGGGAAAATGTAAGAAAGAACGAAAGACCTAACACAAACTGAAATACAGCTAGTAAATGTAATGGGTAGTTTAAAAGAAAAAACCTAGAACTTTTTACTCTACACTCTCTTGCTCAGCAAATAAGAAGAAATCAAGCAAATATGATCTTTGCCCTATATGGTGAGGGAAACGCTGCCCACATTAAGAGGCCTTCATCTATTTTATGAAGCAATAGCAGACAGTGTTGGTAGCTGACTTAAGGAAATACCACACTCGGACTTGAACAATGCTCGTCTTTCTTACTGTAGAGTCGGGGGTAAGGGGCACAGGAAATGCACAGTTTAACACCAGGTCAGACATCCTGAATATGGTGGTTGAAATTGTAAAAGGCCAACCAGAGCTAAGGGATAAGTTGGGACAAGAGGATCTGCCCTGATCTGTCAGGATTAGAAACAGGACAGCTGATCAATGTGTGCAGTAGAAATGATAATGTGGAGCTGCAGGAATATCTTCAGCAAAAGGCTGAATTTTATTTTCATTTTATTTATTTATTTATTTTTTTTTTTACAAAAACTGTTCACTGATAGATACTGAAACATGGTGGAAAGATATCATGGCTCAGACAAAACCTAGATTATTTCCATCTGGGTTATTTTTGGCCAGTTTTCAAATGAAACTTTAATTCCAGCTCGCACTAACAAATGGTAGATGGTTGGTAAAAATTCTTAAATCTAAAATATTAAAAAGACACCAATGTTAGTTGAATCAACCGAATAATAATAAAAAAAAGTTCAAAAAGACTTCACTGTCACTAGACTTAGGCTAGCCAGTCACAAAACCCTACTGTATTATAACACCAAGTTCATCTGCATATCTACCTTTAATCTGTATGTACAAACCTGACATTTAATTGGAGTTAAGTACAGTTAATTGTAGACAGCCATCCATATACAAATATATAGTAAGGGTACAGCCAAGGCATGTCTATATATTGATTTCAAACATAATAAAACGTCCAATCTGTTCCATCTGATAAACCCTTCATCCTCCTTCTCTTGAAGTGCAATCTGCGTCACATCAGCTAATATTAAGGGGATAAGCCAGTACTACTGATGCAAAGCCATTTGTTATACATGCGCACATCCCTAGGACATTAAGTAGACATTAATCTTACAGACATTTATTACAGTGAACATCCATGCCGTTGCTCTAAAGATAATTTGAACCAGGACTAAGACATAACTACTTTATGTTACATAAAAAAAGATTACAATTTAAATAAGGGCAGTCTAAAATGTGTATCATTGTTTTTATTTGATTTTAAATTAATAAATAAAAGTGATTGCATGATACTAATGCTATGCATTGTATAAGGCCTCACCATATCAGTGGCTCACAAAAGGCCAACATCATAAGCAATACAAATATCAACAGACAGCGAGTACAAAGGGCATGGCTGCTCAGTGCACCTCTATCTATGGAAATTAAAGGAGTTGTAGATAAAGAATGAGTGCACAGCAGAGAACTAGGAAGGGGTGGGGGAAAATTCTTGTCTTTCCAATATAAATCTCTAGCAGATCGCCATAAAGGTTTAGAGTTTGTGCAGGGGGAGAGACAGCAGAACGCATAAAACCACAGAGGAAATCCATTCAGCAGGATGTCAAAAAATGCACCAGAGGAGAATAACAAGCCTCACGAGAACTGCAGACAAAACGTCCACAAAACAGGACATGCCATACTTAACATTAACTCAGCACGATATACACGACCCAGAAATCCATTTTCCCCTTAGCAACAGGAAAAGGCAATCGCTGTATTCCACGCAAAGATGAGCTGCATAATTTATTAAAACATTAAGCAGATAATGTGTATGTGCATGTGTTTGTCTAAGCATTGAACAGAAGGTTTAAATTATAATTTGCTTACCAAAAGACCCACCCAAACAGTCAATCTCCTATAATGAACCATTGACTATAACTTCAAATGCATTACTCCTGCTTTTTTGTACATTACTTACTCTTCTTCTACTTAGTCACCATTAACAAAATTAGCTTTTTCTTGGTTTCTCGTGGTCTCCTGGTGTTCTTCCTGTTTCGTTCTTCATCCATGTGTCCTTCCCTTTATATCAAAAGGTGAGGCCTTAGGTTTTAGGGACTCATTAATCTTCTACAGGACAGGAGGCCCCTTAATCCACCTCTCCCCCCCTTCTATCTGACCCCCCCAACCTTCATAAGGCCCCGAGCAAGTGGACACCCCACTGCGCGGACGGACACACACACACACACACACACACACACACACACACACACACACACACACACCTCACCCATCTTGCCTGCAGCTCCTGCTGCACTCCTCCTCCACTCTTATCAGGTTTCAGTCACTTTGACAACTAGGACAATGCGTAGAGGCCCATAAGTATCGAAGCATGTATGTGCTTCATTAAGAGGCAATGTTTGACTGATTCAAATTCCTGAAATGATCAAGTCGGACAAATTCCCTGCACTTTCTACAAGCAATCAACCATGCACATGACCGACACAATGCAAAGGATCTGCACATTCATTCCAGAGGCTGCAGGGGAATGTTTAATCAGAAATAAAATATTGTTTTTATCTATTCGTCTAATATGCCAAATTTTAATTCAGATAACACTATGTAAGCTTAAAATCCTAAAGCAGCCCTCATCCTGCCCCACTTTGTCTGTAGGAAAAGGAACCAATAAAACAACAGCCCTAGACTTCCTCTCTCAAGTGGGCCGCACTAAACTGCCTGACAAGAACAACTTGAGGATTGTTAGAAGACCCATTTTTCACTGTCTGGCTCAACTAGCATGTCTTTCACACTAAAGCAGTCAAACAAACATCATTAATCATGAGGAGTGGACCCCACCGACAGACATTTGGCATGATCACACATTTGCCATTCACCCTCCACTATTACGTCCAACATCTTGACGCCTCCAGTTACACACAAGCACATAAGAGGGCTGGGGGTGGCACACAGGCACAAACAGCTCCCCATCTGGTAGAGTTTAAATCCTAAGGTAGGGGTTAACAGCCTTTTCAAGCTGTGTCTCTGAAAGCTTAGCCTTTCTGATGACGCTGCCAGGCTCATCTCATTGTCACAATATGGCAATCACAGAGGCAGAATACATGTGAAACCACTTAGTTAACTCCTGAGACTAGACCATAAGTTAACTGTGTGCTAAGTTTAGTCTCTTAACATTAACAAGCAGCAATAGAGTGAAATGGTTATATGACTAAAATATAATGGGGTTAAAATTACTATAAAGTGTCTTTGGTGCCCCACATCAGAATGCTAAATAATGAATTCCTGAGGTTTTATTATAAATTACCAAACATTTAGACACATGAGTACAATTATAAGTCTCTTGAAATTTTGTTTCCCCTATTTTATACCATTCTCTTTGATTGGGTATATGTGATTTTGTCACGTCCTACATGCTGCTCGGAACGTCCTTGAGTGGTTACTTAACATAAAAGTTAAACACTTTTTGTGTGTCCTTATTTTCCTAAGCAATTTTTTAAAATAAAACAAGGCACTTTGATTTTTATAGTGCTTTTTCATTATACAGTTAATTTTTTTTTATCTGCTTAAATGTCCACCCAGGCATTTTTTGGCATAACTGCCCCTTTCAGAGACTGGGCGATGTAATCAGTGACATCACAACCCTTATTTTGTCTTTCTTCAATGGAGGCTGAAACAACTGGTGTTGATACCAGATAATTTCCATCATATTGTGTGTGTGTAGTTTGATTGCAGGCTTAAGATGTCCACCCTATCATAATGAAATATTAATAAATAGAAAAATCTTTGCGATAAGCAGTACACAGTCACTTTCGACAGTGAATCACTTTGCTAACTGAAGGTTCACCATGTGCTCAGTAAATGCTAACTTATGCAAAAAATGTCCACCCCATCATCAATCCTTCCATGTGAGGGTGGACACGTGCATAATTGTGTGCCACATTTTGGATTGATTTTATTATTATTAGACTTTCCCCATTAAGTATAATATATTGTTGATATTGTTGTATATACTTTGAATTGGTTGTGGACATATTTTGCGATATGCTTGCACATTGTCCACTTGCGGTTAATTTATAAAATGTGCTGGAGTTTAAGCAATGTGCATTTTTATACTTAATAATGTCTCAACATAATTCAACATTAAATATAAAATCTCTTTTTTAGAGAGGGAATTAAAGTGATATTGACCCTGTGTCTTTTTGAGTCATGTGAAGTGTTGATATCATGACCACTACACTGAAAGTATGAGAAATGGTGGACATTTGTATACTAAGGGAAATCACGTGAACACGTGGACAGGAGGGTAGTTAATGTGTCATAAAAACACCATGGATGTTTTTGGAGAAGGCCTACACAAGTGTTCACCCTAATACACATGGTGGCGTTTTGGACCTAATAAACATTTTACAATTCAATTAACTCGTTTAGAAAATTAACTTCAGTTGAATATTTTTATGTAATTCTTTTCCAGGCACAGAACAAAATGATTAAGGAATCAAAATGTAAAGAAATTTGCTGCCTTACCTCTTTTCTGCATAAAGTTGAACAGGTCATCTAGAAACTCCTTCCGGTTCGGGTCATTGTCCAGTTCATACAGCTGCATATTAACAAACAGCATTATATACATACATTATATTAATTAAATCTCCTTTGTATTTTTTCTTTACTACAATATACTGACCATTTGTTAAATACAAAAAAAAAAAAAAAAAACTGGCCAGCATGTATGAGCAACTGTTTGCATTCACCCAATTACAACATGTTACTGAAGACATAGGTCCCTCAGATAACATTGTGAAACTGGGTCAATATGTCACTGATAAAACTGTAACAGCCATGACTTTCGGCTCTTAAGTTTACCTTGGCAAAGTCTCTGGAGGCCTCCCCTCTTGCTCTCCCTCCATCGCTTTCTTCATTCCAACTCGCATTACCATTCTGTAAAACAGGGGACACACTTACTGTAGCTCCAAAAAAAAGTGGACAAAACAAGCTGAAAACAAGCCCTCATAAAAGATCAATATGCTAATAGAAAGGAATGCCACTGAGGCAAAGCTAAGACGAACATGACAAGGAAAAGTGACTGAAAAAAAAAATACCATAAACCCTATAGAGCTCACAGATTGCAAGTGCATAAGGACCCCTTAAGGACATTTTAAATTCTTTCTGGGAAAGGTTTTCATTATTAACTTGACTTTTATCTTAATGGAAGAGGGGAATAATGTAACCTATGAAACAGAAAGAAAACACTTAAGCTAATAAACATATTTTGCTAGAGGTTTTTAGGCACTTAGATTATAGGTATCTCTGTCGATTTCTTGGAGTCCACTCCATCAGTGGTGCTCGTGGCAGGTCTCATAAAGCACTTATAAGCTCTTAAGAGTTCCTTGGTGCATATACTCTTTGCTTGATTACAGGCTATCCAGTTTGTCCCTCTGAGAAGCTTTGGAAAGGACAAGGCAGAAAGGTAATAAAGCAGTTTTACAGGAGCTTCCCTCCATCCCCCTCTTTAATATGCTAAGTGAATCACAGCTGGGAACAGAATGAGATCTCCAGAGTTTATAGCAAATACACACCAGCTGGGCCTACACGAGAGGGGACGCTCAGCAGGGGATCTGTGGAGGGCAGACATACTGGGTGTGTGTGTGTGTGTGTGTGTGTGTGTGTGTGTGTGTGTGCGTGTGCGTGTGTGCGAGTGTGCGAGTGTGCGAGTGTGAGAGAGGATGAGAGTGAGAGAAAGAAAGTTATGTCCTTGTACATTATACAAGTTCTCAAAGACATTTAACACTACTTACAAAATAATTAGAAATGTTGATGTACCCAACATGACCAAACAGAACATTTTAGCAGTACATGGAAACTCAAGATAAATTTTTTTTCCCTGTAAACAAATAAAAATTCCATTCTTCATGGAAGTAAAATGGGCATTTGTTTACACATACACTATAATATCTCACAGACAAGACATTTATAAACTGTGTAAACCTTTATCAGGCTTCGACCTTCCTAATTATATTAGGGAAGACTGATAGTGAGAGGGAAAATTAGCCAAGAGGAGGAACCAGATGACCATCTGGGTCGGAAAGAGGAAATGAAGTTCCCATCCCCCATATCAATTCAATAGAAACTACATGTGACCATGGCAAATAATTACTCTGGGAGATGAAACACCTTATGGTGCAAAGTGTGAATACACTGTGTGTGGTTGAGTGCATAAAATGTAACATCCTGTAATGTGAAGAGGATGTTACTTTAATTTATTTTATATATAATTGGGGGAGCGGGGGGACAGGTATTGTGCAAGTACAAGTACTTCAAATGGGTGGGAATGGCTGGATTCCTAAAGAAATAAAACACCTTCTTGAAATTCATGACCAGGAAAGGAGAAACTGACCTCCATAATCAAACAAATTTGTTTGGTTTTTAAGTGCAAATGTAACGGTGGGCTGAATCTCACATCAGTGTTTGCACTTAGAAGAAAATGAAGCAGATGTATTGCTAATGCTTGAAATGTAAATTTAGCAAGTTTTAAAGAAAACTTTGACAACCTTACACAGGAGGAGCTGGTTATTTCAGCCTTCCAGATGAATTTCACACCTTTTTAAAACATTTACAACCGTTCACTATTACCTAGCCAGAAAAATTATGTTTCAAAAGGATCATATTATTGGCCTACATCAAACAGGGGGGGGGGGGGGGGGGGGAAGCATTAAAATGACTGGAATTGGGTTTCAAAATTCCAGTCCAATGTATTCTTTCAACCTAAAATCAACTTTGTGAAAAAAATTGTAATTAGAAATTACTTAAAGTCCTGGTGAAACTGCATTATGTAAAAAAAAAAAGGATAAAAAAATAAATTAATTAAGAGCATTTCCACAAATACACAGCAGTATAGTGGTCATAAGAAAACCACTTGTTAGAGAGACTAATCAGGAAAAAAGCCTTTTGTTAGAGAGCATAAAGATTGGAGCAATGGAAAAAGGTCATGTAGCCTGATGATCCCTAGTGATGGGTTCATCACGGTAAGAAGGGAAACGCATAAAGCAATGCACCCATCATGCAAAGTGGCCACTGAAAAAACCCTAGAGGAAGGTCTAGGCTCAGCAACATTATTATATATTATTTGGTTGAAGTCAGCTGACGACCTGAATGCACTGAACGACCAGGTTATCATATCCATGCAATTTTTTTCTTCTCTGATGACATGGGCATATTACAGGATTCAAATAGTAAGAGTGGTTCTGGGAGCATGAGCAATAATTTAAACATGAATTGGCCTCCTATTTTGACTTCTAAACAATGAGTCACAGAAGTGCCATTGATTTCAATAAAAACTAACATATAAATCTTCAAAAAGCTAGAAATTGACATCACTGTTTCATGGCCTGTAACATACTTAAAACATACGTGGAAATGCTTATATTATAGTGTATTGTTTGAAGTGCAGGGATCTTTAACCTTTCTGAATCAAAACAACCTCAGTCAGGTCTGGACAGGCATCGATGATAGGGGGTCGGGGGGATGACAGACATTCTAGACATCTTGAGAGGTAAAGGAAATGGACAAGGAAATAAAAAGCAGCCCCCTTTCCGTCCCCATCTCCCTTTCTGCTCAATTACCACCCCCGTCCATTACTGCTTCAGTTACATCCGATGAACTTGACTAGAAAAGGTCACAAATCACAGGACAACATGGCCATTCCCTCTATTCTTTGTTCACACACAAACCCCCCCGTGAGAATCCTCACCGCTTCAGGAGAAGAAACTCATAATGCCACTTGGAATGTTTCCTCTGGGCGGGTCTGGACAATCCAGACACCAATACCACACCCCTCCCATACCTCACATACTCATGCCAAGCCTTTAAAGATTTTTAGTATCAAATACCTCAGATCCTGGCTTTTTCTTCCTTTCCAACCACAAAAGCATACTATTAAAAAGTCATGGGCAAATGAAACATGCCAATTCGTCTCTCGTGAAGACAACTGGAATGACTTGTGTACCATTAGATTACACAAAAAATGCAGGCAAAAGAAAGCTAATCTTAATGATGGGTGCCACACAGAATGACCTGATCTATCGCATAGATGGCTGCCCTTTGTATTGACAGCGGCAATCATAGGACCCAAGAGAGTTGTTCAACATTAATACCCAATACTTCTCAAATCATACTGAGTCACCTCAACACGAAGTGCATAAAAACAAAAGCATGGTGGAAATTATTATGATGAAGTTTATGTTGCATGAAACCTGTAGCTAAACATTACTGCGCTAAATGCAGATTACTCCAAGAAAATTATACATAGATACACTAAATATTCTGAAACATCTTAGGAAATGCAGACACAAGCAAGCTTTACGTATAGAAGGCATCTTGGTTGCCAGAACTTTACGGTAACCACTGCAACAGTAAACAACAATATAATAAGAACTGATTGCAAGCAGCTGCCTCATTCTGCCAGCACATGCTTCATGTGTTGCCAGCGTGACGATTAAATAATGCATCAGTGTTTGACAAGATTGCTCTCCAACCCACAAAAGGCATTTTTTCACCCAGTCTTTTACAATGGGAGTATAAAATTCTAAATGCGACTCTTCTATGTGAATGACAAGATAACCATAGCAACATCTCTTCCATGCACTGAATTATATAAAAAAAAAAAAAAAAAAAAAAAAAACTGTTCTTCAGTGCAATTCTCCATCTTGGGGACAAAAAAAAAACAGTTCTATTTCCACTAAACAGAGCAAAAGCATGGATCATATTCAGTATACCATATCAAGTCGTTAGTGTAGTGAAGGGAAACCAAAGGTTCAATGAAATGACAAGTAAGCTTCCGCTATTCCTTGTGCAAACCATGTGACCAGTGTGCATTTATCAACCTGATCGTCAACCAAAGTTCGAAACAGGCACAGCAATAGCGATAACCTGCAAGGAGTATAGAGAAGCTCGCTACAATTCAACACAAATGTCTCGCACTGAGCCTGATTAAACCAGCATTAATCCTACTAGATTAGCATCTAGTGGCTAGGGGCCAGAAGACTAGCCTTGCGTCACTGAAAAAGCGTCTACAACCAGCTGTATGCATGTGCATCCAAAAACATACATTTTACCAATGGAGTTAGTCAGGTAGCCTTTGGAAAAAAAAAAGAAAAGAAAAAAAAGTCAGCTTTATTAAGTGTGGCAACAGCACAAAGAGTATTCACTACTTTACAAGTTATCCATCACAAAGGTGCCATTCTGCAGTTTTTTTTTTATACATTACTTAATCTCATGACTACCAGCATGCTATTCCTGCAGCCATATGCATGTGACTTTAATGGGCAAATTCTTCCCCATGGAGACAACAAAAATCATTTCAATGTCTCTGTGTTATTTATTTATTATAATTTTTTTTTTAATCCGAAAGCTACCAATTAATTGGGTGATTTTCTAAAGATATAAACAAACATTACCAGAGTCCCTGACACTGTAGGTGTTTACTGATTGACTTGTCCTTTAAAGTGTGAAAAGCTTTAAAAAGCCAACCCCCCACCTTTATTTGAAAATGCCATTTGTGGCATCTGTTCTCTTTGTGTAGCTGGTGCCATCAAACCAGCCCCCCTACACACACTGCAATCTGATACTGTCACCACTGCAGAGCATCATTAAATACTAAAGAGCAGACATGAAAAGGCAGGATAAAAAGAAAGCAAAACAAAATGGAGGAAAAAAAGAGAAGCAAATTCTCAGTCATCAATAAATTCCTCTCACCATGTCAGTCAAACCACATGGCCAGATGTCCATAAAGCATGCATTAACATAGAAAAGTCTCTCTCCCCTCTCTCTTTAATAACTTATATGACCACAAAATGCTGCTGGATTGAGGCCTAATAACCTCTGCACTCTAATTCCTGGTTGATTCATTTGATTATTTATTTTTAATTTAATAAAAATGTTGACTTAACACCCAACTGATACTGGAACAACACTATCCAATTTGTGCTGAGAAATAAACAGAATAATTGAACAATGCGCTTAAATAGTAATAAAACAAAAATGAGACCTATAGTGTGCACATTCTGATTCTGAACAAAGCGATTAGACCATCTCCAGCTGGCAAGCCATGAAGGCTATACAGGAAATGATATCGCCCACACCCACCATTATCCTATAAATATATAGCGACATGGGTGTGACCAAAACATCAGAGTGCTGCCCATCTACATGGAGCCTCACTTCCTGCCATAATGGCTTTATTGCTGGGTGCTCCCTATAGCTGCCTCTAAACCATAGCTTATAGCTTGCGTAGTATTGAATTAAATGAGATACTGACGTTTAATAGTTTTTAAAAAGATAATAAACTTAGTAAAATTGAAAGAATGCAGACGATTGTGTTTTAAATAATTTGAACAAATGTTAAGTTGCAAATGCAAAGTTTCACTTCTGGTTTTCTATATATTTTTTTTTTTTGCCAAAGGCAGAATGAACAATATAAAAAAAGAGAGAATTAAAGCATTTCATGTCTTTCAATGCTAGATTAAATTTATGTTAACAATTTTTACATCAGTTTCAATTTAAAATAGGAACATATACAAGTAAAAACAAAAAAAAATCTCATGAAGCAAATCTCAAAAATTTTGTACTGTTATTATATAATCAAATATGCAATACAAGAATATCTGTGTATCCTGGCCATGACAGCATGTAAATCTCTATGGCTGTTCTCCTGTAGCAGAGGCACGTGCCTCCAACAACTTGGCCTTCTGTCTAACAACAGTGGCGGCGTGTCTTTTTGGACAGACGCCAAGACAGCAATACACTGCCAAGTATCTGTTCCAAGAAAGCACCACTGGCCAGGAAGAACAGAGGAAAATTAGAATGCAGGGGAAAAAATATGAATGAATGAAAGAGTAAATGAAATGGTCGGTCTGCCGCTAGACAGATTGTCTGAACATCACACCTTGAGGACTGAAGAACGAATCACAAGCTTAAGGATACAATTTAAGAAATATACACTGCTTGAACTGAGAGCATGTATTTAAACACTCCTTTAACCCACTAACATTTATGTCAGGCTACAACATTTGTGAATTGAGAGTAATATCCAGCTAAATATCAATAATTAAAGCACATGGCAAAAAATACCCTTTCTGCTGTTGCTCTTTATCTTGTTGAGTAAACCCTCAGAACATGATAAAAAAAATGTGATGTTAAAAGACAAACCTGTTTGATTGAGTCATCAAAACTCCAGTCGGCAAGGCCATTTGGCGTATTGAACGAATGCTGCTCGGTAGGGGATGGGCTGTCCTCTGGTTCATCTTTCACTTTTGGTGGAGGCGAGCGGGCTCGCTTTTTCGCAGCTGACGGTGAGGCAGCATAGACTGGGAAAGCGTATGGAGCAATTCCTACCCCCTGCTGCTGAAGAGCCAGGCTCTGCTTTCTGAGAAACTCCAACCCCTCGCCTTCGTCATCCTCGCTGCCATCCTCACCATCCATCATCTCCTCATCTTCATCCTCTTCTCCAGCAGACACCGGTCCTCTGTTCATCTCTTCATCATCCTCCCTGCCTTGTGCAGATTCCAGACTACTCTGGGTAGAAACCCTGGTTGGAGGCTCTTGGCTCTTTAGCACTTGCTCTCTGGAGGTGTTGAAGTATTCTGGATTTATTGGTATTCCCTGGGCTCGGGCAGAAGCCATGATGGCGTGTTGAGCAGCAAGTTGTTGGGCGTATAGGATGTGGGCTTCGCTCATGTGTCGCTCTTTTCTCTCCATGTCCAGTTTAGCTTGCTGCTGCCTCTGGAGCTGCTCCATAACTGCCTCAAGTTTAACACCGGCGACACCAGCGAGTGCTGTCTGTGAGAATGCTGCTGCCAGGCCACTCTCCTGAGATAAAATGGGCTGAAGACACAAATATCATTAGTACTAGGGGCAGATTTGTCATTTTAGTTATTTTCACATATTTTATGTCTGGATATGAAAGCAAAAACTTCCTGAAACAAGAATTTTACATTTAAAAAAAAGTGAACTGTTGTTCTCAGAACAAAACACTGGAGTTTTTAACTTGTAGTTTGTGAACACAATCAATCCGTTAATGTAAAAATAAAAGCTGTAAATTCAGTAGACTGGAGTAATCCTGGGAATAACAATTATGTAACTGACCTAGGGTGTAATCAGGGTGTAAGTCTGAATCCCATAATAAACCCTTATTTTGCATTAATTCCAGTCTGATTATAAGTGTGTGTGCGCGCGGATATGAGAGCACCAAGTAGACTAAGGAAATAATGGCCTCCACGTCCGAATGGGAGCGATTATGGATTCAGCCTCATTTTAGATAATATGGCGGACAAAAAGGTATAAAGATACATAGAATATTAGAACTACAAACTGCATGAATTCAATGTTTAATTAGCTTAAACACATCGTGCGGGCATTCGCTGGCAAAAACACGTTTGTCCTTTGACCCCGGTCCGTTGCTACTTGGCACAGGCGACCGGATTTCCGGCCAAACACTGTATCTCTATATCTATTAAATTAAACAAATCTTAACTCGTGTCGTCCAGACCAAATACTTTTACGCATTCATAACTGTGTCTGTCGAAAGTTGGTATTGTATCGAGGATACAGGCGACACGTGATGGCTATTTAACAGCGGCGGCGGCTTAAAAGTATGGCGCACTTCCAATCTAACCATCCAACCTACCGAGCACAGAGAGGACAAACAGTACAAACGCAGCGGGGGAGTGTGTTTTAGAGAAGAGTGTGTAATAGGAAAACTTCCGAATGTCGCAAAAGCGTCAGGTCGTTGCAACGAAACTGCTACTTGTCCCGACTGGAAGAGATGGGTCAGAAGTGCAGACTGGAGAAAACACCAAACTCCTGCAGCGTGACGTGTACAAACTGAATTTTGGCAAAAATTAAAAGACTACATATTAAACTACGAGAAGAGTAGGAAAATAAAATAAAATAAAATACAAAAAACCCACATAAATGTAATTCCAGTTGGTCTCAAAGGGTTGGATGTGAAACGTTACAGTAGCTATTAATCAGGCGGCGCGGAGTTACACTCACCGTTTGCGCCTTGCTGCTGCTGGAATTGTCCACCATCCCTGTTTTTCTACACCGAGTTTTTTTCCCCCTTCTCACCCAGCCGTCTGTCCGTCACTGCTCGATCAACACGCACAGTGTGTGCACCACCCGAGAGCTTAATATTCCTTCCGATAAGCCTCTGATAGTCCTCCGGTGCTCCCAAGGAGAAAAAAAAAAAAGAAAGAAAATCGATGTAGAGGTTTAGGGGCAAAAAAAAAAAAGGCAGGGGGCCAGCCAAAGGGAAACGCTCGCTGACCTCCCCTTCTGAAGTGGCGCGTGCATGGGGACTCCCACACTCCCCTTGGCTTTCCTCCACCCACATACATACACACACAGACCAGCGCACAGACAGAGCCCGCCTACAGCAACAAGTAGGCCTCCCAGTACAGTGCTGCCCCACTCTCTTCTATTAAAGAGTGCTATATTCACGTTGACATTTTTTTTGACAATTTGCCAACCAGACACTTTGCTTGGTAAAGTGCACGCTTGTAGTCTTTAAAGCGGTATCTAATAACAATCAGTACCCTGCTACGGAAGCATGATTTTCACAGTGAATTCACAGGCCTCCAGGGATCTGCAGTGGAATTTCATGAGTACACGATTTTATTTTTTAGTTTTGAAAGTGATTACGATGAAGAATGAAGAAAATGTACCTGATAGTCAACAACTATACTACTGTACTGTTTTAATTCTCAATTATGACAAGCCAGAAGGTGTGAATGGGTAGTAAATATTAGGTCTGCGGATACAGGAAAATAATCCACGAAAGGGGCATAAACTCACTTATATTTAGTGGTCTATTAAAAAGCTACTTTAAAAACAACTATTTTTAGCCAATCTCAAATCGCTTGCAAACTGTAGCAGGCTATTTTGTTTTTCATAGTACATGGTACATTTCTGAACGCACACCTTTGTGACGTAAGCCTTTTTCTGTTTTGATTTTGTCTAAAACAATACTTCAGCCATTCCAACTGTTATAGCTAGGGGTGTGTAAAAAAAAAAAAAAAAAAAAAAGGCAGTCTTCGTTATTAATTACAATAAAAAAATGCACCTCGTTAAGCAAATGCTATTGAAAAACGAAATACCTGTATGTTTAATATAACAGTATATTTTATACTAGTGTACTATTCAACATCTTTAATAATTATGAAGATAAAACATTTTAAATATTTGACAATTTATAAAAAGAACTAAAACTGCACTGTTTGTGTAAAGAACCCAGATTTTTAACTCTCCAGAGCGAGTCCCTAGTGACCTCCCATGGTACTACAACACAGATCAGCGTTAGATACTTCACGTCATTTGAGGACCATGGAAAAGGAAAAAATATTTTTGACGGCGTACACTATCATGACATAATTTGTTTAAAAAAAAGACATGTATTTTATAAATATTTCTAATTCAATGCACTACATAGGTCATAAAATAACAGTTCATACCACCTCATGATCAAAGTACATTTGATATTTGGCCTAAGGCCTTAGTCAAGCTCTCGTACTGCCCTCTAGTGGTGCGAGTTTGGACTCCGGTGGCTTGACTGGTGTTACACGAAGGTCATTCAGTTCAACCAGTATGCAACGTTATAGTGCATTCATATTTATACATAGATGCAATTCAGGAACAACAGTGACAAGATTCAGTAAATATATATATTTCTCCCTTTATTAGGTCCACCAATATTTTACAAGCAAAAGAACATTATACATGCCAATTAAATATAGCACAAATATCATGACATGTGGCAAAGACTTCAAGTACAGGAGGTCCACTCAGCCCCAACAATGGCAACGGTCCCTCTGAAGATACTAAGAAGAAATCACAGGGCAAACATGTTACAACTAAATATGCTCATTTTACTGACAAGTTGTTTTGTCACATGGCAAACAAATGCATTTGCTTCGTCAGAGAAACTTATCAACAGACACATGATATTGATGAATTGATTAGAAGTTTATCCAAAAATCCTAACATGCAGAGCTCTTGTATTCACCACTGATCAAGCTTTTTAGTGAAAAAAATATCAGGGTCTCAGCCTGCTTTGTTAGCACAGCATATGTATATGTAAATATATACATACTTTATATACACATGCTATACCCATCTTATTTTTTAATCAGTTTGCTTAGAATTTAATTCATTAATTCAGTTACTCAGTCTTATTTAAAATCAGGATGAACAAGTCCAAAAACAGGAAATTTGAGTGCACGAGCACAGAAAGAAAATCAATCAAATTTGATCATAACCATTTTTATTTATTCTTAAATTAACTTTATCATACAATTATATGCAAATGAACACAGCTTCAGAAAAGATTAGGTATAAAATGATTCATAAGACTGCCTGTTTAAAAGAGGCATGACTTTTGTATGAGGCTGTATGCATGTCTCAACATTCACCATGACTGCAGAAGTCTATGCTTTGTCAATGCCAAGCTCCTCAGGTGTGGGAATTCCCAACTCATTCAGTGTGGGACGAAGTTCTTGGATAACATATGGGTAGATCTCTTTGTGTGGACCCGATTTGTCCTGTGTAATAAATGCATATTATTACTGGATATGCTTCTAAAAACTAAATTCACACAGGTTAATGCAAATAATATGCTAGTAATAAAAACATAACCTTCTGTTATCTTAAATGAACCAAAAGGCACCATAACAAAAAAAAGCCACATCATTGCCTAACGTGTTTGTTTAAACACTGTACTGACCTTAACCGCTTCAAGAATACGAATGGCACTGCCCAAGTCATTTAATCGCCGACAAGCTCTCAAAGCTGCATCCAATATTTTAGGCTCAGGTACCAAGTCATAGCCAATCAAAGTGTTCATACCTGGAAGAAAATAATAGTAATAATAATCATTATTATGACTGATGCAGTTTCAGTAAACACTTAATTGCACTTAAAAGCAAAGAAACAAATTTCATTACTGATTTAATTATACATAGACCATCCTGATTCACAATTTGATCAAGTTGGACTTGCATTAAGGAAATGTGCTTTATACTGCTGTAGTCATTGGAAATTAAAGTACTTCCTGTTTTTAGTGATAAACACACCCATAAAGTTATTTAAAAACTGGATGATCTGGATCAAGGATTTTACAGGAATGTTACAGTTGGAAATGTCTTTGCCCTATCACAATATCCCTTATAGAAACTCTAAAATAGTGATGCGAGCAATTTATTATTTAATACATTTGAAATACCAAACATTTTAGGTTACTCATTTGCCTATTAAAGATTTAGGAAAAAGAGTGAAAAACAAAAAAAGCATAATACACTCACTGGTCATTTCATTAGGTACAACTGTTTAACTGCTCCTTAATGCAAATATTTATTTGCAGATCTATATCAGCCACCCACATGGCAGCATTTCAATGTATTTACGCTTGTAGACAGTCAAGGTGACCTTCTGAAGTTCAAAGTGAGAATCAGAATGAGGAAGAAAGGCGATTTATGTGACTTGGCAGGGTTGTTGGTACCGGTTGGTCTGCATTATTCTGAAACTAGGACTTTCCTGCACAAGCATCTCTAGGGTTTATAGAGTATGGTCTAAAAAAGAAAATATCCAGTGCGTGGCAGTTCTCTGGGTAAAAATGCCTTGTTGATGCCAGAGGTCAGAGGAGAATGGCCAGACTGGTTCAAGCTGATAAAAAGGCAACAGTCACTCAAATAACATCTCATTACAACCAAGGAATGTCAAAGAGCATCTCTGAACACACAACACGTCTATGCTTGCAGCAGAAAACCTGGATGAGACTCCTGTCAGCTAAGAACAGAATTCTGAGCCCTTTATGACCACAGGATAATACACCGTCATGTCACAAAGCTAAGATCATCTTAGACTGGTTTCTTGAATATGACAGTGAGTTCACTAAACTCAAATGGCCTCCACACTCATGGATCACATTCCATCACATCATGATGTGCAGATGACAAATCTACAGCAACTGCATGATGCTGTATATCAATATGGACCAAAATCGCTACAGAATGTTTCCAGCACCTTGTCTTCTATGTTATGAAGAATTAAAGCGGTTCTGAAGACAAGACAAAGACAAACCAAGTACAAGCAAGGTGCATCTAAAAAAAATAAATGTATATAAATGTATAAAATACGCATCCACAATTATTTCCACCCCTGGTTAAGATGTGTTCTAAGACTTCTAATATTTATTTATTTGAGAAGCATACTCTCATACTGAAAAGTGTAGAAAAATTTAACCTTTAACTCAAGTTAATTATAAAAAAAAAAATCCATGACTAAAAAAAAATTTTAAAATAAAAATAAAAATCACCTATTCCACAATTATTGCCACCCCTAATAATTCCAATAAAATAAATGTAATTAAAACATAAAAAAAAATTTGTTGAGTAAAGATCAGAGTATCTCAAAATGCAAAAATTTAATTTATGACTTTGTTTTCCTGTGGTATAATTGTTGCATACATTATTTCACGTAGGTAAAAAAAATATATAAATGTGAGATTTTTTCACATTGAATAATTGTTCATCAATTAAAAGTTGGATTTTTCTTTTTTTGCATTGTGGTTCTGTATTGTTAAAAAAAATAATTATTAGAAGCCTAAGAACACATCTTAACCTTGGGTGCCAATAATTGTGGAGGGTACTGTATGTATATAAAAAACTTTTATAACAGATGAATCGGTCAATCGGCCAGTGACCAGAATTGGCTGGTTTTTAGTTAAATTGACCATGACGGGTGATTGGCAAGTCAACCTCAGATATAATTGATTCTAAAAAGGACTGAATTGCAATAAGTAAAGATATTTAAGAATATTTATAAAGTTGTGATATTTACAGAATTGTAATAGTAATCGAATCGGCACTTATGCATCATTATCAATATTGTATCAGGTGGTGACTAGTGATTCCCATTTGTCATACATACATACCACACACACTTTGATTATTTGTGGAGATAAAAAACTAACACTTTGACTGACCTTTCCTGAGTTCCCACGCATCAATATCTGGTTTGTTGAAGTAGGTGACCCAGCGGGCATCAAACTCCTCATCTGTCTCCTGCTTGCCATGGGAGTAGCAGCGGCTAGCTAAAGGAGCTGACCCAAAAAACAGAAGGGGTAAAACAGCAGCCTGCATGTAACTCAAATTATTAATACAAATTTATATGGCCAGACAGTATATGAAAAGACCAAATCATTACTCAGAGCTAACCTGGTACACTTTAAACACATTGTTAACATAGTAGACATTAATAAAAATAAATAAATACATAAATAAAGCAACAGTGAAGAATTAATTACAGATGTGGCTTTTGCATCCACTGAAATTTATGAACACAGTGATCACATAAGATTGAATAGAATGAGGCTAAATTATTTAACAAGAAATAAGCCAAAAAAAAAAAAAAAAAGAAGCCAATTTTAAAATGATATACTATACTGAAATAAGGCTAAGTGGCAAGAATGTCAACATGGAGTACAGAACAAATATGCACACCAATTTACATTAACTTACAGACCGAACTACAAATATTACCAAACTCAAACAAACAATGTATTACTCAGTTAATGAGTGCAAGAACAATTTTATGTTTATTAAGTATGAGGTATAGTAGATCCAATTAAAACAAAGTTTAGAAAACACATCATCTGGGGAAAAAAATTTAAACAATAAACTTGACCAGATCCCTTAAATAGAATAAAACAAACATGCACCGTGTGTCATGGCAGTAACATAACTGGTCTTCACTAGTTGAACCATGCTGGCATATGTGGAATAAATTTAGCAGGGATGATAACTAAACCGTCAGGACGTGCGGAAGGGGTTTTTTAAGTGCAGGGTTGAGCTCTGGGATCTGACCTCTTACTCAGTAACACTACCCCATCGATGGCTAGGGGAGTGCAAGAGTGTACATTGATGGGGCACTGGCTGGAGATTACAGCAAGATTCCTCTGGGACACATCACCAGGTTAGTAGATTGAGCATATATGACCAAAGAGGAATCTATTAATAATACATTATATATTATATATATGCCAAATTAATTGCAACATTTTTGTGTATAATATAGTATATATAAATATATACAGTAAATAAAATATATACAGTATATATACATACACACACTATATAATGTAATATATAATATTATTTTGACACATAATGAGATTTAAACTGAAATATGTAATTATCAAATGTACCATTTAATCATGTCTATCTAGGCTAGCAGCAAATAACATTAAGATGGTGTTAGCCAATTCGGCGTTTAAAGTAAACTTAAAAAAAAAAAAAACACAAAAGACTAATATCTATCTTTATTTGTCGAATGTCTCCAACCCTGTAACTATATGTTTATCAGCTCTGCTACAGTAAAGCTTCATGTACACGGTGTGGTCTGCTGATACACTTTGCAGGTTCCACATCCTGCCTGCAGTCCCTCAGTTCAGGACCCTGACACCCTTGTTAGGTAATGCATGTATTATAACACAATAAGCATAATCTTATTTGACAGATTCAAACAGGTTGGATATTAATCACGCGCAAGAAAACCGCATTTCCGCAATCTATATAGAGGTTGCTTCACCAAACACACCGACTGATTCTCCTCCTACATCTTCAAACGACTTTTGCTTACACAGCTTCAGTGTCCTCTTTCAAATCTCTGGCTATTACTAGTGTACGTAAACTTAAAAAAAGAAACAGGAAAAAAAAACAATGCATTACCAGTTATTACTACTAGCAGCTATGCAGCCAGCCTTGTACCCCGGTGAGCATTAGCTCGTTACCTGCCCTGTAGTGTATAAAGTGAGAGCTGCTGCCTCTTGCATGCGATCACTGCGAGTTAGGCGGAAACAAAATGACAAAGTAATCTCTACTGAATAAAAAGACGCTGAGAAACAGCATTACTCATATTATATATCTGTTAAACATAACCTACAACATGAACCGGGGCTTCTTAACGCGGGAAATCCATTCTAAGTTTCAAAAGAGCAAGGACGAGTGAAACAAGGACAGAGAGAGCTAGCCAGCTTCATGCACTTTGTCTATCAGGCCTGAAAGATGTAGCGGGTCATTACAAGGACAAAGGCGACATTTAGCTATTGCCAAAATATTATTAAGCATAATGCAACGTATGCGTAAAAAGCGAAAACGCTGGTGTATAAACTTAGATAAGGTTGTAAACACGTATATTCCTCCAGCCAGGATTTTTGGTCTAACTGTGATTAGCGCTTATGCTAACTAGCTTCCAGCTAACCTAGCTACTTAGCTAGCTGATAGACAGTTCAGGAGGTGCTATCACCACAAGGTCGTTAATTCAAACATTTAGCTCTGCAGCATTTTACCTATTTTCTGCGGCCGGGCTTGTGTTATGCTCCGAGCAGCGGAGAAAGACAGGCGGAGGGCGGATCTGAACATGCTGCAGGACACTGAACTCTCTGTTGTGGCTCTCAAGTGCTGGATGAGCTCGTCAACGGGAAGGCCGACACCGGACCGTCTAGCTAAAGACTAGACCGCACTGCGCATGCGCAACTCCGTGTGTCAGTTCGTCAACCTCCTCCCCCTTCTTCAAGTTTTTTGACAGCCAGCTTGTATGCGCATTACAGCCACCTACTGGACTGGGGTTCGCAACATCAAATTGGCAGGAAACACAAAGACTATATCAATCTATCTGTTAATAAGTATATGTTAGATAACCTTATTAGGTTATTATATATGATTCATGTAATTTATCCCTTACACATTTTCTACTGTAGTTTTTAGGCCAGCTTCTACTATCTCGTTCTACTTCTTCTTCTTTATTTATTTATTTTTATTAATTCATTTTTGGCTGTTGACAGTCTGTTTGTGTATGCATTACCGCCACCTGCTGGACTGGAACATTAAACAGAAACAAAACAGCACCTGTTCAACGTTCTTGCTAGAGTTTGTGCATATGCTCATTAATTAATGTTTTTGCCTTCATCACCTGAATGGCGGAATGGAATTTCTGAACTGAACTGTTTGTTTTCTTCAACGAAAATATCCACTTCCTCATTTACCTCAACTCAATAATAGGATAATATACACATAACAGTATATCCAAATATATCATTAATGAGTAACGCTGATGTGCACATAATAGTTTCCAGGGTACCTGAATTCACTGCTAAAAATATGAGAACCATTCTACTGTATTTTAATGTGGTTTAAACAGGGTGAATCGACGACTTTATGGTGATTACATAGTGTCAACACGACTACAAACTTCATATATTTTATAGACAAATAAAAACCCATTAATTGTTTGTAGGCTGTGTTGGGCTCTAAGTGATCACAGTCGAAGCCCTGATGTTTACATTCAATAATGTAACTGAGCTCCATGTCCAGCAGAGGGCAGTATTTGTCCGCTTTGCTTTTTTTCTTAAACAATAATTTATGAACATTTCGATTGCCGTTAGCTTTGCTGACACATTTATGTTAGTTTAAAGAGTAGAATGTATGTTTGCATCTATCAAAAAAAAAAGGCATCTCATTAACATATTGTTTGTCTGATGGAGCTATCTGTTTTCCATGTCCTGTGTTAGTTCTTATTCCATTACAGTATAAGAAGAAACCCTGAGAGGTATTTTCCAAGTACATAGTTGCTGTAGCACCTTCATGTGCTTTCTCCTCTGCTCCAGAGCCTGTCTCAGTAGGCGACTAGTATCCTGTGCGTCCAATGGCACTTTGCAAAGGAGAATACATATTGAAGGGACAGTTTTGCACACATTTATTGTACTGCAGCTTTGAAACTTGTTGTAATCCTGGAACTTGATGTTTTACAGTCTCAGCACAGGTAATGGTCTTAGAGATGGCACGACTCAGGCCGGTCACCTCATTGACACACATTTTCATCAGCCCAGATCCTGACTCTGAAATCGGACATAGGCTTGGCTCTTTAATGGAAGTCATTTTCTGAATCCTGTTTGTCATGGCTTTGTAGAGCAGACACGTTGACGTATAGTCATGTCTGCAGCAGAATGATAAATTTCAAAAACAGATCATTGCAGAAAGGAAAATTGCTTGCTAATATAAGTCAGCTCTTCACTGGACAAAGACATACATCAAAATCTGAACTTATAAAAAACTAAATCAGTTACTTATTAGTATCTTTAAGAAAAGTGTTCTTTTTAAATACCAACATCTGAAATTATTACAAACAAACAAACACATTTGCATTTAGTATCTTTTTAAAACTATAGTTGTAATAGGAAATGAGTCATTGTGCTAGAATCTAAAACAGGTGTGTGGCTTGAGTATTAGCAGTTTCCCAGTCTCATAACTTTCTAATTACTGTTTATTTCAAACACAGCATTTTACATTATGCACTGATAACATTATTAAGTTTAACATATTAATTTAATCAACTCTATATAAACTCTATATTAATTGCGAAATATTAAAATTGACCTGTTCTGCATGTGGACATCACATGACAATATTGGATGGTCAAGTTTGTTGAACAGTATTTAAATAAATCTTCAACAAATGTGTTCTGGTTCAAAATAAACCTTCACACTGATACATGTAGTTCACCAAAATGTCTTGAGAATGCATCTGAATGGCTCTAAGGGACACGGGCCAGGAGGGGGAATTAAGAGAGGACCTCATACCGACCTCTTAAAGGAACAGGGAACAGTTTCCCTCATCTAAAGACTTTTATAATAAACAAAAAAGTTTACTTGATCTTCATAAAATGTATAGATTAGCTTCTATGTATGTTTAATGTAATTAATTACATAAATATAACTATGCCAGTTGAAACAGAGATGCACACAACATATTAACACACAACTTTCAAACATCCTTAAACATCCAGAACAAAAAAATATATATAGTGCAGTATTTTTCTTTGCTTATTGCGTTATTTGCCTGTTTCACTTTGATAGCCTAGAGCCAGTGAATTCACCCGAAGAACAGGAGGGCATGCACTGCTCCAATTCTGTTTCACAAAATCCACTGCCTAAGGCTGCAAGGCATCTATGACTCTCATACTGACACAGAAAACAAGGTCAACAAGAACAATGTAATGAGGAACAGTTTGATATACAACACACAAATTATTATCAATGCACGAACATTGGATTTTGTATTAATTTGAAAAGAAAAGACAAAACGGACTCATTAATAAATACAAATGAATTACATGATTATAATGTGCCGCACCTAAACAAAGTATAAATAATAGTATGACTATTTTGAGAATGTTGTAGTTTAGTAGTTTCATCTAATATCTAATAAAAACTTAATTATATAGGATTGTAGTTATAAGGCAGAACATAGAGGAATTATTCTGAAGGTCCATAAAACCATTGGTTTGAAGGTTTACTATTCAAGGCATGTCTTATAAAATTCCAACTAGAGTGCCAAAACTGCAGACTGCCGCATAAACATGTACTGAATAAAGATTATGCTTTTTCCCCTTAAAACCCTACTGCAGCTAATTAAGCAACCTATTCTGACAACTACAGCTTCAGCTCCTTTTATTGTAAGCCACAGATGCTGCACACACTCAGCTGTTATCCTGCAGACAACAAAGGCTTTGCCACAGGCTCTCTCCAGTGGGTGTATCTAGAAATCTTATTTGATTAAAAGAAAATGAAGCCTCACAGGGAAAGTAGGCAGATTACAGTACCCCATGAAAATTGAGTTAATGATTTTAACTTTCTAACCTGCAGCTCTGTTTAAAATGTTCATCATTTGACATTTTGATTAAAAAAGCAAGAAGATTGAAGAAATAAGAAGATGCCAAAGATGGAGCACTAACATACACCAACCTGACATAACACTAACATACACTGATCTGTCATAACATTAAAAATGTTTATAGGTGAAGTGATGATTTTCCATCGCCTTGTATTTACATCTGATAAGGGGTTGGACAAGTTAGGCAGCAAGTAAACAGTCCATTATCAAAGTTAATGTGTAAAAGCAGGAAAAATGGCCAAGCGTAAGGATCTGAGAAAGTTTAACAAGCCCCACATTGTGCTGGCTAGAAAGCTGAATTAGAGCATCTTCAAAATGGCAGGTCTTCTGCTGTGTTCCTGGTATGCAGTGGTTAGTACCTACCAAAAGTAGCCCAAGGAAGGACAACTAGTGAACTGGTGACAGTTATGTGTTGCCAAGGCTCATTAATCCACATGGGAAGCAAAGGCTAGCTGTTCATATCAATCTCACAAAAGAGCTAATGTATCACAGTTTGCTGAAAAAGTTACATCTGGCTATGATCGGAAGATGTCAGAAATAACAGGTCACCACAGCTTGCTGTGTATCCACAGACTGGTCATAGTGCCCATGCTGGTCCCTGTTCCCTGCTGAAAGCTCCTATAATAGATGGTTTGAGGGACCACAGTTGTAAATTATGTGGATGGCTGGACGTGTATGTACACTTACCTGGGCAATAGATGGCTCCAGAATGCACTATGGGAAGAAGGCATGCTGGGGAAGACAACATGATGCTCTGCTCAATGTTCTGCTGATAAACCCTTGGTCCTGGCATTCATCTAAATGTTTCTTTGACTAGTAACATCTACCAAAAATTGTTGCAGACCAAGTATTTGCTATTGGCAGTGGTCCTTTTCAGCAGGATAATGCAACCTGCCACACTGCAAAATCATTTAGGAATGGCTTGATTAATATGGCAAAGAGTTCCAGATGATGACTTGGACTCCAAATCTTTTCGATGTGCTGGACTAATAAGTCTGATCCATGTATGCCCCAACATGTAACTTACAGGGCTTAAGGCATCTGCTGCTAATATCTTGGTGCCAAATGCCACAGCACATCTTCCTATGTCCATGTGTTCATGGTTCAGAGTTGTTTCGATGACAAAAAAACTACACAATATTTGGCAGGTGATTTTATTACGTTTAATCTGTGTATTTGGTATATCAAGACTTTAAGCTTGATTTAAAGCACACACAAATGTATCTTTAAATATACATTTATTTAAAATCTTCCTCAGAGTATCAAATTAGTATTGATGATATTTGAATATTATGGTGTTTACTATTAATGAACATGAAAAAAAAATATTAAAATGATATGAAAATGGAGATGACAGTAAGCAATGACACAGTGACAGTAATTAGCATTTCCACCTTCGCCTCCAACTGTAGTCAGTGTGGAGTTTTTATATTCTCTTCATGTTTGGATTGTTTTCCTTCTACTTTCTAGAACATGCACATATGCAGATTATCTATGCTAAATCCCCCCAGGTGTGTGTGTTTGTGTGTGAGTGTGTTGCCCTTCCATAGACTGATGTCCCATCCAGAGTGATTATTTCCATCATGCCAGGACCAGGCCAGGTCACTGAAGAATGTAATAAATAGTAAGGAAGCAGATGTGCAGCTCATATGGGAGTAAATGCACTGTAATAAATGATATTATCTAATTCAGGAGAGGCAACACTTAGCCTAAACCATGCCAGGCATGCTGAAACACCCACCTGAATTCATTCACAGACAGACAGTTGTATGTAATTTTCATTGTCATGCTTTTAATTTATTTAAAAAAAGAATTTCCGTACAAATGTTTCCATGACCACAAAACACATTTTTTTTACCTCGGAGGAAAATGACATGATCACACATTCACCGTATGTTCATATACAGTACAGTACAATGGCAAGACATAAAAACAACTGCAGGTGTCTCTTTGATGTACATCACAGATTTTAGGTTTAGTGTTTGATGCTACACATATTGCCTAGATATTCAGATTCTGAAACATTATGATGAAGTTTACAGCAGGGTTCTCTCACTTTTATATTATGATTTCTTCAGCACAATTAATATCAACAGATCACACATTAAAAATAGCTCATGGTTGAACCTAATTAAAAATGAAAATAAAGAACATTAGTCAGCTTAAACTGACTTCTAAAAGTATACCATTAAATAATTGGTGTTAACACAATTTAACAGAATAATACCTTAAAAAAAAGAGTCATCATGTAGCATCATCCTCAGTACTCTTCTGGAAATATACACTTTAGCACCCTTTTTATGCATTCATCTAATGTAGCACCTTTGTCATCTAAAAACAACAACTTTAATGGTAGAAAGGGGTTTTCAGGATCATGTGTAACAAAATGTGACCTGTGCATTAATATTGTCAATGCTTGAATGTGGCAACAGGAGCCCTAAGTGAGATTTTTTTTCCTCAAATATGTAAGTGACCATAACACAGTATGTAATCAGAGGAATGCTGTCAAGATACAAACAACACACACACAATGATTGTGTAAAAAACAGGTTATAAAAGCAACCTTATTAAAAAATGTAAATGTTCCCTTTGTCACAATCACTCCATAATGTGGCAAAAGAGACCAGAGTAATGACATTAACCCATGGCAAGGTTAATTCTCTTTCCTCAATCTCTCACAAAAGTCAAATCTTGACATTTAACTTGACTGTGTCCCAATCACCCGCAAGATCTCTCTCTGAATTCGAGCTTCCTGTGTGTTAATATTGGCATCTCCCACCTGACCATCCTCATACCTGTATAACATACACATGGTTATTGTTACCATTTGTGAGCAGATAGCATGAGTAAGTTTTTTAAATCTTGAAATGGAAAAATTTACCAGACTTCTTGGAGTTGGAATCATATAGCAACAAATCAAAAATTAGTTCAAGGAAACAAGGAAATATATACTGTAAACATGAATAAGTTGGTAAAACTCAAAAAATTTGAGGTAATCAGTTACATAAATTTTTTTAAGTAATGATGTTTCCAATTTTAAGTAAACAGAACGATCAGTTTTTGGTCTTTTGGCTGCTCCCGGCGATGGGTCGCCACAGCAGACAATCCGGTCCGCCCACAAACATGGCACAGGTTTTATGCCAGATCAGTATACCCTTCTTGCCCTTCCTGACGCAACCCTCCCATTTTATCTGGGCTTGAGACAGACACTTCATCCAGTTGTTGGGAACTGAACCCGGGCCTTTCGCATAGCAGGCAAACCACCTACCACTGAGCCACCAGTGCCCTATTGACCTGATGACATCAGAGCCAAAATCGCTAGTCTGAAAGATTTTAAGTTGGTGGACCTTTAAGGTGACAGGTACTGTTTCTTAACTACTTACAATTACTTAAACTATCAAAATTGTTCAGCTAACTTGAAAAGTGTAATTTCTATAAACTCATAAATACTCATCAAGGTCTATTCATTTGAAATAATTGTAATTATTTAAGTTACCAGTACTCAATATGTTTAATTACTTTGAGCATTAGGGTTTACAGTGTAGCTTGATCAAAAACTCACACAAAAAAGAAGCGCGTGCAGACATGGTCAGGGACTGGACACACCCAAATATTCCCATGTTTCTGGAGGTCTTTGGAAGTTATTACTGTGGACATACAAAGAACAAAAACGCAGAATTGATAAAATACAAAATCAAACCAAATTATATTCATTCTTAATCTTGAATTTTTAAAGATAATTGTGGGTGGCTCTTACCCTCACAAAGAGCAACACAATTAAGATTTCGACTCTGAAGAAACCTTGACTGCACTGGGGGACTCTGCAAAAAACATGAGTATAATTATAATAATTTATTGTGGTAGAAATAATTTTGCAAAGGCACACAGTAAATCCATAAAATCAGTCACTTGGTCATGAGAGATGTACTCGTTAACATATCAACTCGTCTATAGGTGGTTTGCAATTTGTAAATACAGTGAAATTTTAAGAACAGCACCTTTAACACTGAAATGATCGCAAACTCTAGGTTTAATCCTATAACAGACTGTGTGACAATGTGGTCTCTGTGTCATATTATGTGATGGAGATGCTCTAACAATAGATCTGTGATTAAAGAACATTTCTGCTCAAATTTCTAATATTGCCAGTACTCTAATATTACCAGTAATAACTTTGTTATGGAATTTTGGATCACATGGGTCACATACAGTAGGCACTATAATGTCTGCTATAGTTAGTATTATAACCATATGCATTGCAAGACTGTTGATAGCACAACCTGAACTCACAACCAAATTATTCTTTCAAGATGTACAATTTGGCTCCAACTGCAAAATCAGGCTAAAAACAGAATGGTGTACAGTGTAAAAGTTGGCTTTACACAAATAACCCAGGTAAAAATAGCACAGATAAGTCCAAGAAAAATGTGTAAAACTCTCAGCTATACAAATGAGCACACACCTGAGAGATGGTGTTGACTCTGTTAAAATGATGTACTAGCTCCTCCTTTGTGGGCATGTGGTGCTGTCCTTTACCCATCCCTGGGAAAAATAATTTTTAGTTATACTTATTTAAAGTCCCTTGTTCTGACCTAACCCTACAATACGTCAGATATGTCAAGTATTAGAAGTCACATAAGTCTCTCCTACCCGAGTATCCGAATGAGATGCTGGAGATGGGACTGAGGTAGATGCCCTTCCCATAGGCTGCCCCATGCAGCTTGTGTTAGAGGAAGCATGGATGTACATAAACAACAGTACATAAACAACCTTACAGTTTGTATTCTAAGAAATCATTATGTGATGGTTTAACTTTCCAACAATTCTATCAGATTGTTTAAATCGGTAACACTATACCTGCAGCTTTGTGTAGGAGGCATTAACAAGTCCATTCCGTAAAATAGAGTGCCAGTTTTCTATATGGGAACCACTAATACACATTGGAGAAAAAAAAATGCATTATATTGAATTATTGTTGTATTATATCAAATTTACAGTCAGCTCCAGAATTATTGCCCAGCTTAATATCTGTGTTTTTTTTTATTTATTCCCATCAGTTCAAGAAGATATTTATCTCTTTAATTAAATGTTTTGTGGAACTGTTTTGGAAAAGTATTGTCATCATCATAAGCAAGGATGAAAAGAATACTAGACCTGACTGGAGATCAAACTGACATGCCATTGATCACAACAAAGAAAATTTAGAGGACATTAATTAATACACCTACTGAAATGCAAAGGTGCTGCCATATAGTTTCCGAGCTGTGCGGAATCGAGCCTCTTTGGCTGGAGGGCTACTGAGCAACAAAAACTGGTGGGTAGTGTGCATGAACTTGAGTTGCTGTCAGCAGAAACAGAACAGGAGGTCATTAGATGAATTGGAATCAACTAATTTGTGTGCTTTGTTCATATAATAGTTGCAACATAGGAATATAACACTGACAAGAACGCCTCTTACCCTGCCTAATGGCAACTTAACAATATGAGATCGATTGCTGGATATAATCCTGCAACAGATGAATAGAGCCAAACGTTTATTATTAAATGTAAATGTAGCTTTAAAGTGGTGTGTTTTACTTTCATATACTATAACATTTTAACTTTAGACTGCTATTCTAAATAATTACTTATTAGCATATACTATTCCTTTTATTTTTGTACTTCATGCACTCATGTGAAAAAGTCCAGTACTGGACTGATGTGTAGGTGTATCTGTACACCCACCAAAAATAATTTCCTTGTTTGTGGAACAGGCCTGGCAAATTAAACTGAATCTGATTCTTACCATTGTAACAGAGGATGTGCAAGTGAATCCAATTTGTCCATTTGTTTCTTTATCTCTACATATGAGCCCTATAAAAATATGACAAGGTTTTTCATTTTTTCAGACCACACATATCAGATCCCATAGTCACACGCCAAATGTAGGGTTTCTTTGGAATGAAATGTAATTTTGTCATGTACAACTCCTTCCATACTTGTGTTATTTCTCGTATCGACATGATGCTGTCCAGTGCTTTTTGCAACCTATCATAGCTTCGTTTCTGTCAATAAAAAAGAAAAGAAAAACAGAAACACAAAAAGAAAGTGTAATCAATTTGTAATGACATATTGTGTCATAGAATGCTGATGATGGCTGTCATTATTGCATTATGTGAGATAAACTCCTGTACCTTAGGGTTAAAGGCTAAAGCCTTGGGATCAAAAGGGTCAACGACTGATGGATAGGGATCGAATATAATGCTTTTACGAGATGACTCCAGGGCAGCTCTGCACATTGCCACAAGCAAATCAACCACCTGCATGAAAGTGATCACATGGGCACTATGATCAGACTGTGACGGAGTTTCAGTAAGGCAAGACAAATTCATAGGCTTTCTCAATGCATATGCATGTGATAGGTACACATTACCTCAGCTCCTGTTGCCACATCTTCAACAGCCCCTGACATAACTCCCAGAGTGTAGAAGGAGAACACACACAGCTCTCTTGTACACACTGCTGGCTGGAAAAACATATAGATTTCATTAAACATTAAAGATGGGGGGGGGGGGGGAGTTAACCAGTTGTGTACTGCAATTATTTTGTGTGTCATCACACTGACAGTATAGTATATATTTGCATTTGAGGTGGTAAAATGTTGTGGGTTCTCTATGACCTACCCTAGAGGATCATGAAAAAACCACAACATTTTAGGGAGTACCCTAAACTATTCATATACTGGCCGGCAGCACAAAGCCCTGTGTGTGTTAGGAGCAATTGTTTTGCTAAGCTTGTTTAGAATTGTAATAAAATTAAAAAAATTTTAATACTGAATTGGGATATTTATAAAATTGTGGTACTTAAAGAATCACAATACAAATCAAATCAGCACCTAGGTATAGTGATATTATATCAGCTGGTCCCTGGTGATTCCTAGTAGACATATATACATGTATTTTCCATTGTCGAATATAATTAAAAAAAAAACACGCACAATTATTTGTGTAAATTGTGTAAACTACCCATTTGTAGTTATGCCTTGATACCTTGAGCATTGAGCCATTCTGAAAGACATGCTGCTCATCACAGACCACACAGTACTCATTCAGGGTGGGAATTCTCTGTTCTGAGTACTTCATAATCTAGAAAACAAACACACACACACACACACACACACTAATATACACCCCTATACACACAAAACAACAACAAAAAAACTAAGAATTTACCTGTACAAGAAACCCATATTCTAGAGTAGGAATACTCTTGCAGTGCAGGAGAGCTTGTGAAGAGAAGAACAGCTCAATAAGCTGCTTTGTGGTGATCTGAACTGTGGATCTGGAGCCAGGGACTGCCACATTCTACAAAGACAACCAAACCGTTGCTTTTATTTCTAGGTAACCATATACCATAGACCAGTCCTCCTCAAAAATTTCACGGTCACAGGACCTTTTAATTGCATAATTATAAAGACATGGAGCCCGTTAGTTCAATAATTTTACAAACAAACTTTTCAAATATAAGCACATGATTTAAATGTGTAACTTATTATTTTGGTTATTTATCTAAGATTTACTGAGTTTGTGAATTACTAAACTTTGCAAAAACACATTTTATTAAAATTAGATGTCAGTCGACATTTTGAAAAACATGATAAGGGTTGGTAACAAAATTTACAAATCACAAACACCCTGGTTCTGTATCATGGATACCAGGCTTTACATAACCCCATTTTGAGAACCATGCCAAAAAACATGAAGCTTATACTGGATAACTGTTGCATTCTAACAAATTTTTTTAACTCACATTAAGGTCACTGCGACATTATTCAAATATACAGTAATGAAAAATGTGACAAAGTAATGAATGTAACATAATTAATTGTCATGAAATGGCAGTCATAGACATCGCAGAAGTGCAGACGTGTCGTTTATTAACTGTATAAAATTAGACCAAATAGTAGCATGAGCAGAGGAACAGATAACTGCACTGTGAAAAATCTCAAAAATCACTCAAATTGCACAGTCGCAAAAAATCTCTATATTAGGATTAGAAGAATGTAGACATAAATATCTCACCTGCCCATTTGGTGCATATGTGAGCATGTCTCCTTTTGGCATCTTCACGGTGCAGGGGACTGAGCGGCTCATGAGGCGACTTACTCTTGGTTCAGGCCCTGATGTCCTCCCTTTCTCACCAGGGCCCTGGATTAGCGGTACATTGGGGCACCTGGACCGAAAATGGAACAAACACCCATTAAAGGATTGTCCTAAGGTTGCATAATCTAATTTATAGAATGCTAATGACATCTACATTTCTGTAACTTCTTCAAAGTATATAAATAATCATTATATTAAATTACTGGTCAGGGTTTGCCCAAATACAATCTACATACATATGAAATGCACTCCCATTAAATTAAATTGCCCACAAGCGAAAATCAGCAGCTTTTAATGTAATAATCCCACAAATGTAACAGCAGTTAATATTATCATGTTTGTGGAAAATGTATTAAATTCTTATTACATTTAAAACTAAAGATTTGTATTACGTTTGTGGTTTATTATGTTTCTGGGCTGGCGGGTGCTGCAGAAGTAGAAACAGACCACGTTAACATGAACAATGAGGCCAAATAAGGGTGAATAAGCTTATTTGTTGGTACTTGGCTATTGGCGTAAAGATGCTAAGGCCAGCACGGAACTTCTTGATTGTTCCTCCAGCTTTGAACCAGCTATGTCTCTTCTTCTGTTGCGTTTTCAAAAATTCATTGCTTAGGTGTTTCCATTGATTTGATATAAATGTGCTAAGAATTCTGGAAAAGAAAGGAAAAAATCCATTAGTGTAATCATCAATGATTACTACTACATATACTATACTATTTAAATTTAAGAGAGCCAGACACCTCTTGAGCTGTACGCCAACACTGAAGCTATCTTTACAGGAAGGCTGGAACACTTCCACTGTCGGTTCTAAAAGAAATGATCTGTTCAGTTGTGCACAGAATATTGTGCAAACTGAAAAGACATGTAGGTCACCTATACACACAGTGTAGAGACAAACCACACATTCCTACCTGGCCCATCCAGGTATTGAGACAATGAAAATCGAAGGCGTAGAACAATAGGTTCTGTTCTGTTGACTTTCCATGCCGAGGCCACCTCCTCCTGTTGAATAATACATAGAAATACAATGTCCCTCAAAATTAATGGCCCCCTTATAAAGCAAAAACCTATTATTACTATTTTACTTATGATTACTATTTAAAATAAATAAACATTTATAAAAATCTCCATTCAAATGTTTATCATGTTTTAATGTGGTATATGGCATTAATTAATCAGGAGACATCCATCTGTGAACAGACTTGGTGCAGACAATTTGCACTTGACCTGTTAACATTTCTAATTCTTACTTTTCAATTTCACACAGCTTTGCAGGTGAGATGGATGGATAAGATGGGTAATTTTTTTTTACACAATTAAGAAAATGTGATAAATAAGGGAAAACAATACACATTGGCTGATATATTACAGGGCAAAATGGTATATTAGATAAAGTTAGGTTAACTCACATCTAAAAAACTGATGTTGATGTGCAAGTCGATGTCTACGTCATCAATTGCCTCATACTCCCTGAAAAGAAAGTGGTAAATCTGAGTCTTAGGGTCTGCTGATAATACAGTAGCCTTTTTTAGTAAACACATACAAATTAATCTTATTTTAAGTACCTTACACCAACAGCACTATCAGAGTAGATATCCTTCACAGCCCCAACATCCGTGTCCAATTGCGGGTGGCAATAGAGATCAGCAGCATAATTACCCTGTGAAATAGCTACCTGAGTGATGTACAGCAAAAAGTTCAATCATGTCCTCCCCTCCTTCATTTTCTTGTTTTTATATATAATTTATTATTATATTTTCTATATTATTTTATATTTATTTTTATTTTATATTATATTTTATATTATTATTTTTTTGTTAACTCACTCTTCAGAACTGTTTTTTTTTTGTTATTCGCAATGTTTACAATATCCCCAAGGGAAAAAAAGGTGACAAGAATTTTCTCTCTCTCTGGGGCTCAGCTCTGCCCAGAGGTCACCATTTTATTTGCCCAAAACAGATAGAGAGCAGACGTGTTGATTTTGAATTACACCATTGAGAGAATTACAGCAATGTGTCTCTTAGACATTACATAAAGAACTGCTTTCACAACAAGATACAATTCTGAACTGGTTTTAAGAAAAGCTCAAGTGTGGATCTATTCCAACTGTCCATGATACAGCTTCAGGATCAGAACTTGAAAGTGTTACTATTTTAAGTTATTATAAAGCTTCAGGATAATTTTGAGCAATAGTGCCATGTACCAGAAATTTGGAGTGAAACATTTTAAGTCAGTTTCACAGGCTTTTAGTAGAATCAGATCCATTGTGTGGATGAGAGTGCTATTTTCTTAAATTTCCCAGGTTTGTAAATGTGGCTGGAATGGAGCTACATATTAAGTCTAGCTATTTATAGTGCTAAAGGTGGGTGGGTTAGTGGTTAACCTAGCCTACTTCAACTCTACGTTGAAGAAGTACTGATTTTTTTCTGCTACTTTTGTTAACCAGAAACATGGATTGGAAAAGCCTCCAAATGGGTAATGCCTCATAAATGTTTGCGAGTTTATTCATGGGAATTATTCATGGGTCAAAAAGGGGCATTTTTTGAAAAACAAAGGACATTCAGGCATACCATGATTTATAAATCTTTTAGAAAACTAAAAGAAATTTTGGAGACCGGCAAATTTTACTTACATAATTTTTTAAAAATAATTACTTTATTATATTATATAATATAAATTAAAAAGTACAATATATGAACCTTAAGTTACACTGTCAAGTGGGTTTATTCTCATTTAAAGACTGTGACAGGTCTGTATCCTGTATTGTATCTTCTGTTTATGTTTCGAATTCTGCACACGGGTGGGTTTGTTTAATGATGCGTCGGGTAACAAGTAGAGCAGGAGCTAGATGATGTCTACCTTCCAATTCAACACCACTTCTGTACTAATCTAAATGCCATGTAGTCACCCACACAAAGGTCTATCAAAATCAAATTTAATTTTGAACAATTTTAGCCGCATTAAAGAAAAAAAAATGCAGTCTATTGTGCATTTTGATATATATACCTGTGCTCCATAAATTATGTTTTCACATTCACTGTCTCCATCTGATTCCTCATCACTCCAGCGCTGCACACTGACACTCTGGAAGAGATACAGGTTGACCAGGGTGAGCTGTGTTCTCCTTGGTCTCCATAATCTCAGGGATTTGCTATTTCCCCTATCACTGTCACTTCTTCAAGAGACACTTACATTTAACATTAAACTTACATTATACTTAAATTGAATAATCTGCTCAACTAGGTGAGTGTGACAGTCGGTAAACTTAAAATATCAAATACATTATACAATTTCTTTTCCATGCCATACAATTATTGACATGTATTCAAATGATCAATAAATGTAATGAATGACATAATTTAAGCTTTATATGTTAAGGGTTTGCAAGAGGCTCCTTACCATGCTGACCATAGATTTAGCTCCAGTGACTTTTTGTTGCCCTCTCTTTCCATTCCACTGATGATGAGAACTTTGCCAAGCACAGTATATACAGATCTGGTTTAGACTCTGGGATGAGATCATGCATTACAACCAGGATGAAGATGATGCTTTGTCAGCCACAACGACTGAGTAATCTCAAACCATCCTAAAACAACCTGCAAAATCAGCCAGGAAAATAGGGTGTATGTGTGTGTGTTGCTCAACTCATTTAATTTATTTCTTTCATTTAGACCAGATGAAAAGAGAAAGAACAAGTAGCTACATGTATAGAACACAAACAAAGGACAGAAAAAAAAGAAAAACTGGAGCTCAAGAAAATAAAATAGCACAATAAGTTAGAATCTCATTCCTCATTATAAAAGCTTTTGTGCTGGACCAAAGGGATGCAGCTTACACGTTTGACCCACAGTTAAGCACTAAATCATCATTTAGGTTTTTCCACACAATAGAGAAAAAAAATCGAATATAAAAGATCCGTGGTGTCTATTAAACATTTTAAGCTAATTCAGTCATCTTGCCCTGTTGATTGAATTCTAAATCCATGTGCAGCGCCGGTGACAACGCAGACGCCCAAATCTCACCATGCGAGTGGCTCCTTAGTGACAATGAGACAGATAAAGACAATTTAGAACCAATTTATTTCAGCAACATGAAGGCGAATTTTGCATCTTACCTTTTGAGAATAGGACAAAGAAGATTCTCTGTAGGTTATCATACGTGTGATTAATTAAACGAAATGTTTAATAAAAAGACCACGATAGAAATGGCAACCAGTTGGCAATGATAAAAAAAAGGTTTCATTGTGCGCTCCCCTGTCTGTCTGTCTGTGTCGGCTGCTAGCCCGGCCCTGTCTCGCATTTCTCGCTGTTTATTTCTCGCTGTGCTGGCCGCTTTCTCCCTGACGACGCTTGGCATCTGCGCACGCGCAGAGTACCCCCAAACGGTCAGGAGGGCGCGCGCTCACAGCAGCGGGACTTGAGCCGCACATAGTCACAATAAGGACCGCGGGAATGAAATAGTTTTAAATCCGGATATTCCTTCATTAGATTTTCGGCTCAAAAAAACACCAATCGGTGGCGGCTGTTAGCTGACAGAGCCCAACATCAGCACATCACCCACCCCTCAGATGAGCACTTTTAAGATTGCATGAGAATTGAAGTTTTAAAACTTTTTTTTTAAGTTACCTATGGGGGAAATTTGAGCAGATTATTAAATTTAAGTGTAATGTAAGTAATTTAAGTTGAATGTAAATGGAAGTGTCTCTTTGTAGGAGGCTGCACGGATGCCTCAAGTGGTTAGCACTGTGGCCTTGGTCCTGCGTGCATGGGTTTTGCATGTTCTCCCCGTGCTTGGTGGGTTCCCTCCTGGTATTCCGGTTTTTTCCCCCAAAGACATAGGCGTCCCCAAACTGCCCGTAGTGTGTGAATCAGCTCGTGGGTGTGTGTCATCCTGGCACTCCATCCAGGGTGTCCTCTGCTTCATGCCCTAGACTCCAGGCCCACTAGCGCTATAGACGATGACGACGATGCAGGTCAGTTAAGTTACAAGTTCTTTTTACAGTTGTTGTCAGTAGGATTAGTAGCATAAGATTTTGCATTTTTATTCATATTTTTAAAACAGAAATGTAAATACGTTCCACTCATATGACCGAAATCGCTTCGAAAACGTGACCTCATTTGTTTTATTAATCATTTCTTAATTGGTAATGTCATTTTTATTTCAATAACATTCAGGTCATGCTCGTACCAAATCTGTCCTAAAACGTGTAGTTACATATCCTGTAGATGGCGCGTTTCTTTCTATCGAACATTATTGGCCATCATGACTTAATAATTATAGTAATAATAATTAATAATAATTATGACATAATAATAAATACTTTTTAACATAAAATTGATTTTTTATTTTAACAATTTCCAGGCCATGTGAGATAAGAAGAGATTAAGAACTCATTCTAAAATGTGTGGCTACAGGTTCTGCCGAGGGCACACCACCGCTTTATGTTAAATATTAATGCTTTGCATGTTTGTCTACTGCTTTAAATGAAAAAAAAAAAATACTAAATAAATTTCCTGGTCAATAATTTCAAACTTACTGTTTCAAAATCTGTTCTTTAATGTGCAATTATATGTTCTTTGGGATGTTTACTAACAATATTACTGCATATTTACTAATAATCCTGTATCTTTTACTTTTTGCAAAGATTCCATAATCATGTCCTCTATTGTAGTGTCACCATGTCTTAAAACATGCTCATATGTTGATGATTATTACCCCCCCCCCCCCCCCATTAAAATGGGCAATCAAGTGGTTTGTATAAATTTTGTTATATTTTCTTATATCATTTTCTTATGCTGTCTTTTTTTGTTCTTTTTTTTCTACTATTCTGTTTTCTTCTTTGTTGTTCCTCTCTTATTTTGTCAATTTCTATTCTATTTCGTTATTTTATATCGCCTTCTGTTTTTGTCTTTTCTGTTCTTCTTATTTAAATTGTTTTTGTTCATATTTAAATTCTCTTTTCTATCTGTGTTTTTCTACTCTTCTTGTTTTATCTCTCCTCTTTTTAGTTTTTAAGATTTTTGCTCTTCAATTTTCGCCAGTTCTCTTCTTTGCTGTTATCCTCTTTTTTGTTCTTACAGTATCTCAGTTCTTATTTCCCTCTGTTATATTTTTCATCTATTCTCTCCTTATGTTTCAGCTCTTGCATTTTCTCTACTTTTCTTTTTTCCTCTTCTGCATGTTCATCTTTTCTCTACTCTTTTTTTGTCTTTTCTGTTCTGGAGACTATTGGAGTTCACTTTCACTTTAAGGTCCCTTCACCTAATTTTTCTCTAATGACGTCCAGGATTTCATGGGGCTTTTGCCTATACAATAACTAAAATGAGGAAAAACCAGTGGAGGCTTGCAGGACCTATTAAAAATTTCAATGGCTCACGCCATTTACCTCAGGTCCAAGCATCAATGTGAATTAACTTACAAATCACCTTTAATTTAATCTAAATATATAATTATCTATAGTAATGATTGGCGGCAGCACATGCAACACCAAAAGGGCTATCCTGAGGACTTGAAGGGTGGGGTGGGGCTCATGGGGAACCAGAATAATTGCATGATTGTGCATGTGGAAAGTTTAAGATTGCAGTTTGTGGCCTGTGACCAAAATGGCGTGAGGCAGGGTAATATACATTTTTACCTCATTAAAAAATTTTCACCAGCCCACTGATTGATCTAACCAAAATGAAGACACTAGATCCAGGTTGGACCACTCCCGCATCTGAGTCAGGTTGTGGGGTGACAGTGTGAGACCCAGATCAGATGTCCATACCTTATCATTTATTCAGACAACTACAATCAGATTATTTCTGTTCTATTCTCAGTCGATTGTCTAGCTTCTGTTTCTTCTGTTTCTTTGATATACGATGACACAGGTGAGGTCAGGACTGGTGTTTCTGTATGCACTGCAGAGCTGTATGATGGGGTTGAAGGCAGTCAGGAGCAGTAGGTTGTGGACATCTTCGAGGTGGGCAGTCATCCAGGTCAGGATCTGTCTTAACACACACTGTCCCTAAATGCATTGCTTTTCTGTCCCTAACACATGCTTCACACATTCACATCTCAAAAGCAGCTCAGTTGTTAATAATTTCCCCTTTTTTTTCTTTTTTTTCTTTCTTTTCCCTGGAATTCCACATTTCTCAAACATAATTTAGATTTTATCTTTACCACAGAAACTCCACAAGATCTTTTGTTTTGTTTTGCTGTTACCCATGATTCTTACTTGTCAATTCATGGGTGCCACTACCTCACAGTGAACTCACACAGTCCCCTTGACTGTTACCTGTGCACCTTGCACCTTGACTTGATTTATCTTCGGAGATTCTGGACGGAAGTGTTGTGACATTGTATAAGCTTATCGAAATGATGCCACAGAAAATTTGTGCCATAATCAAAGCATAATTAAAAGTTTGTTAAAATACGGATGAAATGTAAAGAAAATAATAATGCAAAAGTAACTAGCGATAATAAAGCATCCACGAGTCAGGGAAATGGACATAATGAGGTGAAACCTGTGCACTAAAGGGGAAACAGGGAAACAGTTCTTTGGGACACCTGCAAGTAAGACTCTGCCTTCTCCTCCAGGGAAAGCATCTAAACTCTGTCCCAAAAGATCATAATTTTATTATGTTTATTATTATTATTATTATTATTATTATTATTATTATTATTATTATTATTATTTCACATTAGATTTTAATCCAAAATTAATTTATATTTTTTCTGCAGTGGAAACAAAGGATTTAATCCTTTTAAAGCTGATGGAAATTGTATTTTATTTAAAGGCCTAAGATCAAAATAAAGGTGGGGACAATTTTAGGTACTTCAGAAAAGAGCTAGGGGCAAATCCTCACCGTCCCCGCCATAAGTTATGTCCATGAAATATGTGAACACTCTCGCAAGGATACAATGTCGTCCCTGTAGGAAGTAGTGCCGGTTAGTAACGGGGATAAATTGGGATCGCGCGCTGGGGAACGGCGCACAACTGCTTGTGACCGGTCAGCGGCTACGGTAGGTCAGACAGCATTTATTTAAACAAGGGATTTATTCATTTTGTTGTTTTTCTATTTAGTTAATACTACTACTACTACTAATAATAATAATAATAATAATCGTTATTATTATTATTATTGCCAGTTTCAGTTGATTGACTATCCTTTACTTTTATGACAGCTGTCCCTGCTAAATACTGTAACACTACAAGTGCAGTAAATATCTTGAACCATGATATTTTATACTTACCTGAATATTTGTAACTTTTGACGCACTGAGGAATATAACATTCAGTCCTTCTAGTGAGTTTAAGTGTAGTCATGCATGAAAACACACCCCATTTATTTGCCCACATTGTTAATTTATGCTGCCACCGGCTTAGTTGCTTAACCTTTGGTGACAGTGACAGTTTGCTGCGTCTGGAAGACCAATGTTTAAAGAGCTACAGAAGCAATATGATCACACTGTTATAAGATATTTTTAGCACACCAGATGCTGTTGGATTTTCTACAACTCTAGTTGTTAGCTTATCAAGCTATTTTTACTATAAAGCTTGCACAATTACATGGTGTTTATATGATAAAGCTAGTTCATATACTCTTACTTTGCACTAAAGGCTTTCGCTATTTTACATTCTATATTTTTATCATCTTATTGCATAACTAAATATAATATATTTAGCCTGATAGTCTAGCTGGGAGCAGTATGTTACTTGCAGACAGACCCTCTTTCCAGACAGATACCTTAAGGTTATAACCTATAAGGTTATATTTTGAAAGAGCTGACAGTGACTATAGTTTGTTACTTACAGTATGACTCTGGATATAAAATATTTGCATATTAATTGCCTAAAACCGTAATAATCTTTAAAGTCTTAGAAGTTAAAATAAAACAATACATTATGTGTTACTTTTTCCAGTCAGTTTAAAGTCAAATTCTTAACAATGCTGGAGCAAGTTATTCCAGTTTGTTCTTTTCTTGTGTTTCATGCTTTCCCATATTGCAGGACGTTCCAGCAGACACTGCTCCAATAATGTCTAAGGCTAAAGATATGAGCTCTTCGCTTATTCACTCCCAGCAGCTCCCTGCTGCTATGGCAGACACTTTCCTGGAGCATTTGTGCCTGCTGGATATTGACTCCGAGCCCACGGTATCCCGCAACACTGGCATCATCTGCACAATCGGTCAGCAAAACACAGAAATGTCTGCATTCATCATAAATTTATATAAATTTAATTACATTAATTGTGTATTTGTCCTCTTTTACCTTGAATTCATATGTTAAGTTTGATAAACATTTTTATTTTAGGGCCAGCTTCTCGCTCAGTGGAGAAGCTGAAGGAGATGATCAAGGCTGGTATGAATGTTGCACGCTTGAACTTTTCACATGGAACTCATGAGGTTGGTGCTCTCACTGAATTATTGGCAGCTCCTTACTACAGAGTTTATATATATTCTCACTGTAAAACCTCTGTAGAAAGGAATTGGAAGTTGGGTTGGCCTTTTCATTAAACTTTCTCAAGGATACCATCAAGTGTGCCATTAGACCTTCATATGATACCTTTGATATTTCAGCTATAGGTCAGTTAAAGGTCAGCAGCACAGTTTATTAGCTGTAGGTACAAGTCACAGTCACTAAAAAGTCACAGTCACTGCCTTGTCCACCGAATGTATTGGACATTTATTTTTGTACAAATACTTCCCAATTTATTTATTAACATTTATCTTCTCTGTTGCTTGGAGTTTGGTGTAAGATGAATTATAGTCATAATATGTTCTTCAATATCACAGCAGATTTTTTGTTACGACATGCTATATGGATCATATGTGGATCATATCTATTGGCATTTTATAGAAAGGGAGAAGATCTTCACCTTTTTAAATCGTAGAAACAACACCTGCTGTAGGGTAATGGTTCAGATATTTTAAGTGCAGTTATTTGGTCATAAGAGGGACTTCAGACCCCTTCTGGTACACAAAGAGTTCTGTAAGTCTTTGTAATGTGGCAGTCATCTGGTCAACTAATTATATCATAGGAAATTTGATCTGTGCAAATATACAGTATATGTAGCATGTCTCCAATATAGCCTACTCACATTCAGTTGCAGTTCACTATACTCATCTTTTGAATCACTAATCACTACTTAAAGGCATGTAATTTTACATGGAAGAGTAAAACAAGCAGTGAATAATTGGAAAACATTTAACTGCACATTTTGCACTTCTCACATTTATGCAGTACATATAGTACATGTAGTATATACAGTATGTACTGAATATACATACCACAGCTGTTATTATTATACTCAATTTTACGACCTACCCTTGTGATAAATGCTTTAATATTTATATTAATAATCACATACAAAATTAATATGTTATGTAGAAATTATGTTGTAAAAATTTTAAATATTGTTTTAACTTTGATATTAATTAACTTATTAAAAATGAAGGATTTCTAAACTCAATTAAAATGACTAACAAATGATAAAAACATTTATTAAGATATAAAACAATCAGTTGTTGGAATTGACAATTAGCCAATGTTTATACGTAAATAACAGGTCATTGTTAATGTGTGTAAAAAATCAGTTATTAAAAATAGTTGGTCTGAATGGAACCCTTGACAAAGGTTTTTATGATTCATTTATCTATTGATAATTACCCCATAAATGCATCCTGATGAGTTCTGTTATAAAGTTTTTCACTGCAGTGTTTTGAGACACTGAAAAAAAGATTCTTGTACAGTAGATGTGTTGTTGGGGGACTGACACTGATTAAATGTTTTTTTTAATTCACTTTAGTGAAATTAACCTACTTCTGTATTTTTAGTACCATGCTGATACCATCAAGAATGTCCGTGAAGCCACTGAAAGCTTTGTTTCTGGAAGTCTTGAGTATAGACCTGTGGCCATTGCACTGGACACAAAAGGTCCTGAAATCAGGACTGGCCTTATCAAAGGAGTGAGTGTGTATTAAATATTCTCAGCATACAGCGTATTGTTTCCTGTCAAATGTGCATGTAAGTGTTACAGCTGAAAACAATACTGCTCTTTGATACACAGTCTTTATTAGAGAAAAACAGAAGAGTTGATTGAAAAGTTGTACACCCTACAGATTGAAATTTCTTATACAACTCTTGATATTATGTCCTTTCTCCAGAGTGGCACAGAGGAGGTGAAACTAAACAAGGGTGAGAAAATCAAACTGACCCTGGATGACAATTGCAAGGACAACTGTGATGAGAAAACCCTGTGGCTAGATTATAAGAATATCACTAAGGTGGTTGAGCAGGGAAGCAAGATCTATGTTGATGATGGCCTGATCTCCCTAAAAGTTCTGGAAATTGGTCAGTATTTGCAACTGATACAATTTACACCCAAACCAAGGGTGCAAAAAATGAGATACAAATACTTTTTGAAAAGTCTAAAGATTTCATTACTTTTATACAGGTGGTGACTACTTGGTGTGTGAGATTGAAAATGGTGGAATGTTGGGCAGCAAGAAAGGTGTGAACCTGCCTGGCGCTAAAATAGACCTACCTGCTGTATCTGAGAAGGACATCCAAGACCTGCAGTTTGGTGTGGAGCAAGGGGTGGACATGGTGTTTGCCTCCTTCATCCGCAAGGCTGCTGATGTTCATGCTGTCAGGAAGGTTTTGGGTGAGAAGGGCAAAAACATCAAGATCATCAGCAAGCTGGAGAATCATGAGGGGGTGTGCAAGTGAGTGTGTAGCAGAATCTAATGTCACTGTAAGACTGAGAGTTTTCTTAGACTAAAAAAACTAGGCAAAACTTTGTTTTGAATAATTTTTTTTGTTGTGTTTCTTTTGATAAGATCATGTATTCTTAATGCTGAATACTAGTTTTGATTAGGTGGTTTATATGTTTGTTTGTTTTTTTCAATATTTTCCCAGGTTCGATGAGATTCTGGAGGCCAGTGATGGTATCATGGTTGCCCGTGGAGATATGGGAATCGAGATCCCCACAGAGAAGGTCTTCCTGGCTCAGAAAATGATGATTGCACGCAGTAGCAGGATTGGCAAACCTATCATTTGTGCTACCCAGGTCAAGAAATAAAAAGACAACTGTCGATTATATTTTTATTAGTTTTAAGTATATAATAAACATATAGCAATTGAACTTTACATCTTTCTGACTGGTTTCTTTGTTCCTCAAAATGGCAGATGCTGGAGAGCATGATTAAGAAACCCCGTCCTACTCGTGCTGAGAGCAGTGATGTAGCCAATGCTGTTCTGGATGGTGCTGACTGCATCATGCTGAGTGGAGAAACAGCAAAGGGCGAGTACCCTGTTGAGTCTGTGTTAACCCAGCACCTGGTAAGTGTGTTGTTGTCCCTCTGGCCTGGCATTTGATTGCATTTTGAGGAATGTGGTAAATAAATTTACTTCTAGTAGTGCAACATGTTTAAAATCTAGCTGACTTGCGTATGCAGTAATATTTATATGGTTCTAGTGAAGAAACATGTCTATTATAGTTGCTATCCCTCACTAAAAGTCTAACTAAAATGTTACACAGTCTGTCTTGTTTACTGGAATGAAGAAGTGAAGCAAGCAGCTATGATTGGTTATTTCTGTTTGACTTAATCCAAAGAAAAGCAGTGCTTATTCAAAGTGATTACTAACAGCTTCTAGCACTGGACATTGATCCTTTACATGTCTGATTTGCCTCATTTTAATAAGTCCATGTCTTGCCCTCTTACTCGGGTGTTTTGCTGTCTTCTGTCATACATGGGAAACGCTTGATCTGGTGCATAGCATTCAAATAGGCTGGCAGGCTGTTTAAGGTTTTGGATTTTTTGCTGCCACTTTGCTATGTTTGAGCTTGATGACAACAACACTGATTTTAAGCTTGCATGTTTTGCATTATGAAATTGTTCTTATCATACACATGTTTAAATTACAATGGAAGCTGAATTCAAGCTCTGTAACATCAAGCGCTACATTAATCGGATCTTCTTTTTGTTTTCTTACTTACTTGTGTGTCTGGATTTAGATTGCTCGTGAGGCTGAGGCAGCCATGTTCCACAGGCAGGTATTCGAGGAGTTGCGTCGTATCACACACCTGACCCGTGACCCCTGTGAATCTGTGGCCATAGGAGCTGTGGAAGCTTCCTTTAAGTGCTGTGCCAGTGCCATTATCGTTCTCACCAAATCTGGAAGGTACAATAAAGAGACACAACACCCATGCACATTCAAATTCATACCCTAAGTATTTTGTATAGCACTTTTATACCACATACTATACACAGACACACATACACATCCCTTGTGGCGTGCCAATGTGAAACGTGCTCCCTCATGCTTAGCCTGACCTTTGCTGGCCTGAACCCTGACATTTTGCAGGCTAATTTAAACTTCTTAGTCAGCTGTTGTGGTCTAACCAGTACAGCCCATTATATACAGAAGGTTCCTTGATGAAGGACATTTAGGATGTATGCTAATATGAACTTAAATAATCAAAATATTTACTAATGAAACAGAAATACCTTTAATTTAAAGCTCAATAGATAGTATTATACTGTTGCTTACATAGCTTTTTCAGTTAATTTTCATTTTGACTGAAAAGAGTTTTTAGTCTAGATAATTGTTCTGTTTCAGGTACCCTTTGGCTTATCATTTCTTAAGGCTTTCTTACTCTCCCCCTTAGGTCTGCTCATCTGCTGTCTAGATACAGGCCTCGCGCCCCTATCATGGCTGTGACCCGTAACGAGCAGACAGCCCGTCAGTGCCATCTGTACCGTGGAATCTACCCCATCCTTTACAACAAGCCTGCCAATGATGTGTGGGCCGAGGATGTGGACCTGCGTGTCAGTTTTGCCCTGGAGTTTGGTAAGGACACAGGTCATCATTAGATACAGTATCTCTTTGAAAGAGCTATTGATTGTTGTCAGATTGGGGATTGTCATGCTTAGGTGTGAAAGTAGCAAAGGAGTAAAGACTTTTGGGATCGGTTTGTTGTTTGTTTAGCCAGAAGGTTATACTGGCCTGATAATCTGTGAGTATTGATTTTTCATTGACCCATTTTCTTTCTCAGGCAAAGCCCGGAAGTTCTACAAATCTGGTGATGTGGTGATTGTTGTCACTGGCTGGCGTCCTGGCTCTGGCTATACCAACACCATGCGTGTTGTTCTGGTGCCTTGAGCACCATGAATACAAACTATGCCATTCCCCATAATCACCTACTTCCATAGTTTACTTGTATGTAGATTTTAGCTAATCAATTTGTTGATACCACAAATGAAACCCCATAATGCACAAAAAATTATAGGATGCTGTTTACACTGCATCTGCTTACTTCTCAGCTCTACCAAAAATAAATCTCAAAGCACTTTTGACCAATTGACCAGAGAATTCCCATCATCAGCCCTGCAGTGCTTATCCTTGCAGTTTGTTGGTATGCTATGTTTTGCCTGTTGTACAAGTTCGACAGTGCTATGTGTGAGCAAGTTATCTGTATATGTTAAACAAGTACATTGTGATAATGTCACACCCCTCTTTCAATTCATACTCATAGCTGTTCACTTTGCACACATACTCTGACCCAAATATTAAAATGATAATCATCTTGTATCTTGTGAACTGTGTTTTAGCACTCAGGATTTGGTAAAGGTGTTTGGGAAGATATGATTGCACACGACACTGTGACAATAAAAACACAAAACAAAACAAAAAAAACAGTGTTGACATTGTCACTTTTTTTTTAATGTTTCGCATATTGTATATATTTTTTTATCTTACAGTGCAAGTAAATTTCATGAAGACAATTTTGTATATTTTTATTAAGCTCATGTCCGGTGTTGTGGGCATCAATACGCAGGTTGAACACTAGATGGCAGTGTATAATTAGACACCAAATACAATGCCACACTCCGCTGTATATATATATATATATATATATATATATATATATATATATATATATATGGAGAAAACTGATTATTGACAACTAAATTGGTCTGAGAATGAAATGATCAGTAATCAGTGATGAGTTTTTACATGCACGTGCGTACAAGTTACAGTTCAGGAGCAGAATGAGTCAGCACTCTGATTTCCTATTAATATTCACATCACTTTGAATGTAACCAGGTACATTGCATGCAATTTCTCTAACATCCACAAGAGCCTCTAAAAATCACTGATAAATAAATCTCCTTAGTACTTCATGGACATCACTATGCTCTTACCTTTGATGATCTTTATCATAAGACGGATGTGCTTTATCATTGCCATAATTAGCAGGGGGAAAGTGTGCTTGTTCACAAACTGCAGTGTCAGGATGACATGGATCAGATGGCCAATTTGTATGCAAATAGAGTCAGGCTTAGCTTTGCCTGCACAGTACTGCTGTTTCCCCAGGAAGGAAGTTGGTATGAGTAAATTCTCTGTAAAACAAAGGATAAGCATATAAAAAAAATACAATCCATGCAATTTTTCTCAAATAAACCTGTATTTTGTGTGTTACATTATGATTTTTTTTAAATGAATCCAAGATAATGTGATAAGATATCCAAGATATTGTTTCCAAGCTTGTATCTCATCCTCATTGCAGTATGTGGAGTGTAGGCAAAATTATCAAGTACATCAGCTTAGCAGTGGTGTAGGAGTGGGAGGTATAACTTGATCCAGCACTAGGGTGTCGGAGTATATAAAGTGGACAATCTTATCTCTATCCTCTAGTGAAACAACGTCAGAAGCCTTATGCTCTACAACAGACCCAAATGCCTCAATAAAGCCCCAATAAAGAATACTGCTTCTTAATGACTTGAACTTCATACATGATCTCTGTATCTACCGATGCAAACTATGACAAAATCCTATATTAAAATATAGTATGGAAGAATGTCCATGTCTGACTGAAAGTGATGGAGTAAAAGAGACAATAGAAAATGGTCAAGGCACAAAAAAGTATTTATGGTGTGTGGTGACCCCCCCCCCCCCCTAAACACACACACAAAATGATTATGATGAATTTAGGAGTATGAGTACATAATCATTATGGTTAAACTGATAAACAGATAAATACAGAAATTTCCACCGTAGGGTATTTTTATTATCAAGATATTTACATACGTAAATTGATGCTGGCAAGAAAAACTCAAAGTGACACAATCTTATGCAAATGACCTTTTTCACTTGACCTTCTTGATAGTCATTCCAAAAGAATAACACTTAAATGTCTAAATAGATGGCAAACAGAAAACTATGAAACGAACAATGTGGCAACAGTAACTCATGCTACTATACATTTGTCATAAAAATAACAAATCCATTTTCCACGTATAATCCCACATACATACATACAGACTCTCCCATGTAATTAATCACATAACTTAATTATTTACACATAGTACTTGTTATTAGTACCAATAAATAGGCTAATTGATACTAGAAAAGTTAAACAAATGTCTGGGACTGTGTTTCATTGTTAGATTTCATTTCCCCATGTACATATATAGATGAAAATGCCAAGACTTGAGGTAGTGTAAAAGGTAAATACTACAATGTCAACATGCTTAACAAATGCGGAGACATTTTTAAATAACAGCTGTCAACTGTGAGTCTTCAAATGCTGACCTTTCTCACAGACAGACAGACAGACAGACAGACAAACAAACAAAAACAAATCCTTAAAAATAGGTATGATTCTGGATATATAGAATTCAAAATAAAAATTTGTTTAACATACAGACATGAAACTTACAAGTATAAGCATATCCTCAAACTTACTGGGGAGTAATAGTTATGGAATGACATTTTGTTGCTCCCAGATTGAATATTTCAAGTCTTGCAGGTTTCAGATCATGTTCAGTACACTGGGCATTACAACACTTCTGCATAATCAGGAATAATAAACAATGCTTTAAAGGAAGGACACCTGGAAATTCTAAGCCAATTCTTATGAGTATGTCAAAAAAAAAGTTTTTGTAAAAATCTCTGGTTGAGACAAAGTTAAGTTTTCTTTACAAATAGATATTAAATACTTATGTTACTGAAATAACGGCATGCAAAATGCGGAATATACTCATTCATCACTTATTCATCTTCAGTCAGTGCTTTATCCTGGACAGGGTTGTGGTGGATCTCGATCCTATCCTGGGAACACTGGATGCATGGTGGAAATACATTACCCAGTCCATCACAGTGTGGAATATGCTGCATTTTCAGTACCATAAAGCAATCACAATGCAAATTCACAGTTGCAGTTCTCAAAACACAAGCTTTGGCATTAAATGGGCTTATATCACAACATCTTATCAATATGTACTCATTCTTTACATTTCATTTAAGTCTTTACATTCTCTTTGCTAGGAAGAAAGCTACAATGTACAAATCTCTGTACAGGTACAAAATCAAGCATACAGTTTTATTGCTTAAGTACCACACAAGTACACATACAAAAGCACATATAAAATGATTGCAATACATTCTTTATCTTATCTCTTTTGCAGTGGAAGTGAGGGGATCGTTCCCTGGTCGTTCAAGCTCTAAGGCAGTGCTGTTTAAAAAGGAAAGGCCATAGACACTGAGCAGTGTGCCTTGGTTACCAAGGAAGTATAGATAGGGGAAGGTCTAGTGAAATGGTCAGTGCATGTGTGATAATGAACATGACTATGTGTATGCATGTGTATATGTGTTTGTGTCTCAAACCTGATAAGTGAGATCTTTAGCAACTGTTATTTCACAATGACAAATTTTATATTTATATAGCAAGAAGTATATTTGCATCTCTTCCCCAGCATATGTTTCTGAGGATCACCCATAACCCTGTTATTATTGTACTGGTTAAGTGTTTTTTTTTTTTTTTTAGTTTTTGTTTCTGTCTTTTTTTAATTTATTTATTTAATTTTTTTTGGAAACTGCTTTTTGTTGCATATCCCTACATAATGTTATCATCATCAGTATTGCAAAATTGCTAAAGGAACTTGGAAGACAATGTCAAATATTACACTTATTCACCACCCAGTCACAAACTCACAATGACATAGTCTCTCATTCAATCATCAGACACCTATCTATTCCTTCATTTGGCATTATAAGTTGAGAAGTAGTCATTGCAATGTTATAAATACAGGTAGACAAACATCTTCATAATCATAAAAGTTATTTTCTTATATATATTGGTAATCAATAAAAACATGGTCTGTACAATAGATGAGTATAATCCATTCTCATAAGTTTGATGGGAGTTTGGGGTTTATGTTTGGTGTTCCTGGAATGGAACTGCCTCGAGACCCAGGACCACAAGAAGATCCAGTCTGGGCTTGGGATACTTTGGAAGTCTGTCTTGACAGGGCCACATGGCCAGGTATTGAACTATAGGGTTTGGTAACAGGGGTTGGGAAAGAAGTATGGCTGAACCCAGACAATGATACCAGATGTGACTGATCTGGGACCTGTGGGCCTTGTCTTACTAGTGTGGGTCTCTCAAATGGTCGCTGGCAAGGAAGTGATATGGAAATAGTACTGACGTCCTGAGAAGGCAGATCAACCAGAGACCCCACCCTCTCTTGTGACTGGGAAGGTAGAGGACAAAGGGTCTGAGGGGACAGTAAAGAGCTTTGAGATCCTGAGGTACTCGAGGGATTGCTATTAATAGGTGTCCGCTTCCTCTGCACCATAGGACTCTGGAATGTAGGGCTCCTAGCTGGTGGGGTGTTACAAGGGGAAGCATTTCCAGAGCCATACTGAGCCAGTGAAGCCAGAGCAGAGGGTTCATGGGAGAGCTGAAGGAGATCACTACTTTGAGGATCCTGAGTCTGGGGATTTGAAACCGTTGGCTCCAAGGGATTTCCAGAGAAAAGTGGGGATCCAGTAGAAGGGGAATGAGTTGTTGTCTTAACTGATTTGATCACCTCCTGGCTGCGCTGAACTTGAAGAGGTTTGGGCAGAGTGGACTGCAGTTGTGTCAGTATAGGGCTAATGGAGTGAGCTATCAAAGGAGTTAGGGTGGAAGCAGAGGGAATGGCAAATTGACCCAGGTCTCTTCCTACTGCTCTTTGTTGGAAGAAACCAGGCAGTGAAGCAGTAATACTGGAGAAGGAAGCATGCGGAAGCTGAGGTTGGGGATGGAGCTGAGCCACACTAGAGAATCCAGAACCACAGCTGCTGACAGGTCTTTGGGAAAAGGTGGAGGCCTCACTAATACTGGATGTGATGGTGGTGATGGTAGTTGTTGTAGAAGATGGCAAAGAACTGGATGCAGAAGGCAAAGGGGGTGAGGAAGATGTTGCAGAACTCTTTGCTCTCAATGAATCCAAAATAGGGGTCTCCACTCCAGAGCCAAGCTGAGAACTTCCTCCAGATGATGAGCTACCCAAGGCAGTAACACCAGAAACCACAGGGAACCTTTTAAAATGGCCTGATGGATCTTTTAGTGACCCTAACATGGGTACCGGAGGCCGGAAAAGTGTATGGGGCAGATGTGGGTGACGGGTAAGGGCAATAGCCACTGAGGTAGTGGCTGCAGCTGCTTGGAGTGGAGCCTGGATGAGAGGAGCCCAGATAACTGGAGTGTGAGACGATGGAGCTGGGGTTGGGTGAGGACCTGGTGAGGGGGTCTGCATTAGGTGAGCACAGTGAGCCATGTCCCTGTCATGCTGTACAATCTGTTGGATAATTTCATTCTCCTGAAAGTTCAGCACACCTGAGTTGAGATCACGCTGCACCTTGTGCTGGAGAACAGTGTTTTGCTTTCCTATAATGATAAAGCAGAAATAAACAGTATGGAATACTTAGAAAATATATTACACCACTTTAAATATTACAATCCTGGCTGAAACTTTTGTTTTATGATGTTCTATAATGCAATATTAGTAGGTATGGCTGAAACTGGTCCAAAACGGCATCCAAAATATAACCTTGATGTTGCTTTGTTCCTTTTTTTTTTTTTTTTTTTTTGCATTTTTTTCTTTATTTTGCAGTTACATATGTATGAAGCAAAACTCAGACGCATAAATTTGTTTTGAGCAAATTAACCAATTGCTAATCAATAAATCAAGCAAACAAATTCTACCCCCAATAGTCTGTGTTTAACTGGGCTGACCATTACCAACTACAGATGAATGACACCCCACATGAATGACGGTTCTCACCAATGCGGTCTAGACGATCGAGTGCTACTGTCTCGAAAGCCCGACGCATCATTGGATACTCTTCCAACACTTCATTAAAGTTGTCCACAGATAGAGAGTACAAACGACAATATGTTTCTGCTCTCACACTTGCTGTTCTTCTGCCCCGGGTCAGCAAACAGATCTCTGTACACATTAAGATCTGGATTAACATAAACATCATGGCACATGTGCATTTGAGGATTAAAATTGAAGATATTAAAAACAATAACAATTAAACCACTAATTTACCTAATGCACATGAAAATCCATTTACAATTCTGAAAGTTCAGAGCTCAGGTATGTTACAAATTGTATCTTAAATTAAGTTCCTAAAATAATTGGTATAGAAGGTATGTAAATTATAGGATAGGAGGGAAGGTGAAAGAAGGCCTCAGCATTACAGACCTAACAGATTCGACAGTGCAATGGAGTGCTTACTAAAATTGATATGCAATTTATAAAGCCTATTTACGTAAATGTAAAGAATAAAATGTAAAGTAAATGCAAAAACGTGCACAGTACACCACATCTTACTAGTTGTGATGTTTATGACTGGAACAAGCTGAACATTTATGAGCCAAAATACAAGACCATAAATAAAGTGCCTGTGGCCCTTCATCACCCTGGAGCCAATGTGGAGTGGGGATGTTTGGATAAGATACAGCAGCAGAAATGGCCTAAGGGATACACACACACACACACACACACACACACACACACACACACACACACACACACATACACACAGTCTCCCCCTCTCTCTATCCCTGTTTCTCTCCATCCGTCACGGCCACAGTCATAAACAACAATGAGACAAGAGACACTCGATCAGAGCTCACATACTGACTATCACACACAAGTAGAGAGAGAAAGACACAAAAAGAAAAAGGCAGAAACAAAGCTGAGAGTGAGAGGAAGAATAGTAGAGGACCAAACTAGATTGAAAAAAAATGGAGAATGTTCTTAATAACACTAACTATGGACTAGCCTGTTAACTCTTCTCAGTTTCATCCACACGGCTTACTGGGAGAGATTATAACCTTGTTTAAATTTTAATAGCTTCAGCTGAAGGAATAGGTTTTGTGAAATATTATTTTTTGCTCGTATAAATCTATAGATTATTGATTTTCAAGAAACGAATACTAAAATTAGGCAACAGTACATTTTCGGAACAGGTGGGCCAGAATTAGCCAGAAAATATTTGAATAGGATTTATTCCTTCACCATCTGTGAGGCATCAATATTGTAATTTTTGTGCCAAGTATTGCTCCTTTACATTCCATTTGACAGCCAACAACTGACTAACTAACCAACTAACTTGTTAACTAACTAAAACATGATACTTTACAGTCCTGAAATTAAACAGGTAATTTCTTGAAGGACAGATCAAAACAATCAGAAATTATAATATAAGATGAATAAATGCAGTAAAAAGCCTGATAAAACGAAGTCCTCACGCCATCAGCCCTCTACATCAGCCCTCTTTTATTTTCCTTTCACTTCTCTGTTACCCTATTATTTGAAAGTCATTGTAAAGTCTCACTGAGCGACAGTCAAGGAAAATTAATTTCATGAATGGCTAACTGATGGCGGGTGAGGAATTTCCCAAGGCTCCTGAAATGTGCTCATTCACAAGCCCTGATACACCAGAGGATCAGCTGATAACACTGTTGAAACAGTGCACGTTTAAGCTTATTACAAATACTGCAGCTAAAAGCAGCCACAGCTAACTTAAAGGGAGCCCTACCAAAATTGTTATGCATAATATGCAGTAAAAGGCCAATTCTTTAGTTTTTTATTACATGTTATATATATATATATAGAGAGAGAGAGAGAGAGAGAGAGAGAGTAGATGTATATATAGATCTAGATATTTTCAACAAGTTGCAACACAGAAACTCAAGAGTACCTATTTTTTTTAGATGATCAAAAGAATAGGAAAAGATAATTAAAGTGATTATCACTTAATATTTATATTGGGTGGTTTCTGACTTCATTCTGTTCTTCATGGTGTGAAATTCATGTTCAAGTAGTTAAGTTCCGGTGATTGACATGGCCAGGTTAAAATCTTTTACTGTTCCCCAGATGGAGTATGCTGCTATGTTGCCAATTAGTTTTTGTAATTTTTTTGTTTAATTTTTACATTTTATGCATTCCTTTAAAAATTGCCATATACAATGTTATTACTGCATTATACCTGTATATAATGTACATGTAAATATCAAGAAATATAATCATATAATTCATCCTTAGTTCGCAAACCCAAATGTCTTTGGTCATCATCGTCTATACTGCTAAATACAGGGTTGCTAGGGACCTGGAGCCTATCCGTGGAGACTTAGGGCATGTGGCGGAGTACATCCTGGACAGAGTGCCAATCCATTGCGAGTCACACATACACACACTAACACACTCATTCACACACTACGGGAAATTTAGAAACGCCATTTAGCATAATCTGCATATCTTTGGACTCTGGGGACGAAACTGGAGTATCCAGTGGGAGCCCAAAAAGCACGGGGAGAACATGCAAACTCCATGCACACAGTAGGGGGGGGGGGGGGGGGGGCAGGGGGGGGGAATCGAACCTGGCTGGGAATCAAACCCTCGACTCTGGAGGTGCAAGGCTACATTGCTAACCACTAAGCCACCATGCCGCCTCAAATGTCTTCAGTGTATACCAAAAACAATAGAATTGGCCATGCCATGCCAATGCAGAAAAGAATGTATATATAAGGTATAATTAAAAAACAATACTAATGATGTCCTCACGGGCCATTTATCTGTGCCCCTAATGAATCCATAGTGAGAATAATATTAATGTCTTTCTACCACACTTCATATGGAAATTCAAGCACTATAAATGATATCATAACACTGTACTCCTTGAATGTGTAAAAATTAATGTTAAAGAATGTATTTTGTTGCACATACATACATAAAACAAGGCTAATACAATCCTAACAGTTTGCAACTTCATAGTTTTCAAATCATGTGTAATAAAAGAAAAAGACATAGAAATCTGGAAGCTATGTTATGAAAAAATTAATGAAATAAATGTCCGGAAGGCTGTAAAATCTGTCAGGCATGTGGTGGTGGTGGTGAGGACCATGCAGTCTGTGAAAAGGTTGGTCAATCAGTGCAACATTAACTATTAGTATGTGTCTGTTATCTCATGTGTGCAGAATAGTGTATTGATCTCTGTGACATGATGTGGTCAGTGGCTTGATGTGTACTTTGTTACCTAAAGGGCTACAGTATGAATTATAGAAGTGATGTTATATGCTGGGAGGTTTTTATCCGAGTGGAAGTGTTTTACAACACTGCATAGGCAAGATATTCTCAGTCTGATCTGGCAACCTTGGCAGCAGGGCTTCAGACATCGCTATGACTCACAAGCGGGCAAGATTTTTTTTTTTTGAAACACAACCAAGCAAAACCACTTCCCAAAGCATTTGAAGTCCAGGGCCGACCCAAGATTTCTCTTCCAGCGTTTACAAACTGCGCTGGTTCTAAATGTGCCACCTGTCGTTTAGTGTAATTTGCTATACAATCATGCTGTTTTTACACTAGAGTTAAAGCAGGCCAGTCATCTCGATGAGTTATGTTATTTTAATGAGCACCAGTTGAATGCTTCAGTGTCTGTTAATTTGGTGAATTTCCCCTGGGACACTGGGGCATGGTGACAGGTTTAGTGCCCGCAACAATTCCTGTGTTTTTATTCCTGTGTTTTTATTTTGTGTCACTCACTTTAGTCAGTAAAATAATCTAGTAACACTAAACGACTTGACAGCATACTTTTAAAAAAATTGTATTTCAAACATGTGCCCTATATGTAAAAAAATACAAAGGCATGTGTAGTCAAGTGTTTTTGTGACATATTTGTGTGAGCTAGAAGTGTTGACTGAATTTTGCACGGCTTTATATAAACACCAGCAGAGCTAGATGTAACACAGAAGTGATCCCTAATTTAGTCGTGTCCAATTCCTCCCCGTCACTAGGGGGCTCCCACATTAAGTCTACTTCTACCACTCAGCCAGGAGGGCCGAAGACTATCACGTGTTTCCTCTGAACCCAGCCGACCGCCTCTTTCCGAACTACTTGCTCATGCACTGTTGGGGGCGGTGTAACACACTAGGAGGACAGCGCTATCCGCTCCTTCCGCTTGCATGAGCTCACAGACGCCCCTGACTGGCTGTAGAGCCGTGATTAATGTGGGAGCACTAAGTACCTCTCATCCCTCCCCTCTGAGAGAGCTCAACCAATCAGCTCTCTCTAGACCTCCGGCTGCGAGAGGTTACAGCAACACCCGGGAATCGGACGAGCGATCTCCAGATGATAGGGCGAGCACTTTCCACTGTGCCACTCGGAGGCTTTTAATATTATTATAATAAAGTTTAATAATAGTAACAATATAATTTTATTATATATTTTATTATATATTATTGAACAATTTAATTCCATAATAATACACTACTCTAGTGACAATATTAAGTCCGTTACATCAAAAGACTTTTAAAAAAACATTGCAATCCAGTTTGAAGGTAATGTTAGAATAATAATTTAAAAAAAAAAGACACTCCACATAGGTACTCACCCATGCTCAGACCCAGGACCGTGTGGCAGCAGACTTATATCACCATACCATCTGTTTTTTGAATGCCTCACAGTCCTGGGTTTGAGCATGGGTGAGCATCTACGTTTCGAATGTTCTCCTCGTGGGTTCTCTCATTTCTCCAGGTGCCCCTAGATGTGACTGAGTGTGTGAATGAGTGTGTATGAGCGCATGGTGCCCTGCGATTGACTGGCATCCAAATGTCTAATTCTCCTGCCTTGCACACAGGATTGCTTGAATAGGCTCTGTATGCCCTGAGTCCCTGATCAGGTTAAAGTGGTTATTGAAAGTGAGGTTTGTCATCCCTAAACTCAATAACTTCTGCAAGGGATGAAAGAAAAATGATAGAGAAATAGGAGGTGTGAATCAAGCACAAAAGAGTATCTGTTAGTGTATAGATACAACTTGGCCAGCTTATTTTTTACCTACAAAATGCCTACATTATTTTCATGTATAGTACTGTACAATCCTGTGCTGTTTTTATAGGCAGGCAGCCAAGTGAATTTGAGTGACTTCCAAATGGTTAGATTCTGACAAATTGGCAGCGAAGGCAATATAATATAATATAATATAATATAATATAATATAATATAATATAATATAATATAATATAATATAACTGTAATAATATAATTATGATAACTTGAGCAATTCAGACCACCATCACCATTGATATATTTGAAATATAACACATGATATTTGAATCTATTAGTATATGTTTTTTTTCTTCAATCTAATCTTTTGTTATATTGAATTACATTTTTAAAAAATGCTATATATCCTTAGCCCATTTTCTCATCTCCAATTCCCCAGGCTTAGACACAAATGCTTGATTACAATAGTATAGACAAGATATAACTGAAACCCCCCAGCTTCAACACCTCTACAAAAGAAACCTATTAATAGAGACCTATTAAATAATTTAAAACCTGTCAACTCTAAAAATGATTAAACAAAATAACAAGTGTCAAAAAGGATATATAGTAGTGAGCACTATATGATCCCTTACTGAAATATCATCTGTATTCTTGAAAAGTAGATACTGGTTTATAAAGTAAGTTTTCACATGAAATATGTAGTTCTGCTTTTATCTAACTTATCTACGGTTTCACACCCTCTTGCCACCATATAAGCAATCTATAACCGGTTAACTAGCAATAACCATGAATGTCTGCTTACCTCCAAAGTAAGACCCATCTGAAATCTTTGTCTCTTTACTGCCCTTGGTCAGAACTGTTAGCACTCCATGTTGAATGAAATACATTTTCTTTCCTATGGTGCCTTCCCGAATAATGTAGTCTCCTGGCTGGAAGACTTCGAAGCGTAACTTGGTAAGCATGGACGTTACGAAGTTGGGATCCGCATTTGCAAACAAAGGCATGGTGGCCACAAGCTTTCGACAGTTGAAACTGATTATCTCCTTCATGTGCAAAGGGTAAGAAAAAGTAGAAAGGAAAAGTGGAAAGGACACATTTGAAGTAGTTTATTCACTGTCATTAAGATAAACAGGTTGTTAGTGAGACGCATGTTAAAAAAAGTGAGTGGATTTAAGACTAACCTCTCGGAGTGGCTCGTTCAGCTCTCCAAGTATGCTCTCCTCATCAAACATCTTGCCCTGATAACGGTGCTCGTAGTAGTCGTGGATCCTTTGGCGCATGTCAGCTGGAAGCTTGTGGAATGACATGTACTGCTCCACTTGTTTATACTGTAGGGATTGTAGCCCCAACAAAATGCTAGTGTTAATAAAACAGCATCTGACTGGATAAAAGTAAATCTTAAAATAGACAGCACTGTAGTGCAGTGGGTAGTTCCAAGACCACACAGCTCACTTATAAAAGAAATAATATAAAATAAAATAAAAAAGGCTAAAGATGCTATAGTGGTTTAGAACGGAATTACATATTGTAACTAATAACTTACCCTTAATAAGTAACAGGTTATGAAAATGTGGGAGGCAAGCTAGAAGTGTATATGGTTTAACCACAATGGTAATGTTTTTACACTAAACCATCTTTTACCTCATTGTTTTTTCTGCATGTTTGTTAAACTTTTAAACGACTTGCATTCAAAGAGGTTGTTCTTTTAATTGCATATTTATTTATTCTTTGAACAGGAGAGATTGTTTTCAGGCATAATATATTCCTGCCCACGTCTGCATGGAAATCTTCCTCCTCTTTCAGCTCTTCTCTTCTAGTCATTTTATCACTTTCCTGCCTACAGGCTCAGAAAAATAAATTTTCCTTTTCTTGTCTTTCCTACCTCCTCTTTCTGTTTCATAAGCTTTCTCGACAAGGTGCATCCACCCCCGATGACTGTTCTCTCCTTCTATTCTCATGAACTCCTCCTTGACTGCAGTGGTTCTACTGAGCCCTTCACTTCACGCTAATGCTCCATGCTGCTATGTCAGTTGTGTCTGCTTTAACTACTGCTGCATGCAGCCTAGCTGCCTCGTTCTGTACTGCTGCTGATATTTCAAAATTAATATTATCATCTTCAAGGACACAAGATAAAGCCAGCAGGGATGACTCGAGACAACAGGAAATAATGTCAGACAGTGCAGTTGAGCCGGACTCTTGAGACCAGATGAGGGTAGTAAAGCCACATACAAAACTGTCAGGATAAAGTAGGCTAAGTATGACTCACAGCATCAGAAAGAAAGAAAAAAAAAACATGTGTCATTGGAATTTGTCCTTTTCAGTACTAGGAGTAATGCTGTTGTCAGCAGGTTGCTGCTAATAACAGTGTCATCGATGAAACATATCCAATCAAAGAATGAAAAGCATAGAAAAGTAAATAATTAAATAAACACTTAATTTCGTTAAACCTTAGAAATTCCTTGAACCTTATTTTAACTCGTGTAGCTCTCTTTCACCTTTTCTTAAGCTTTGCAACTAGAATTGAAGCTGATCGAGGTGACTATCGTTATATAAGAGGGTTCTGCATGATGCAAAATTCAAAAATCCTCACGACACACAATAATATGCTGTGATCCTTCTCAAATCCTGTTTCATAGAACAGCATGATCCGATCGGGTATATCCACAAGGAAGCTGCCGCTTCATCAATGAAGCTATCCTGTGTCAACAAGGTATGTTACCATAGCAACTACGAGGGGCCAGAATTGACTCAAGTCTTTGCTGAGGTCAAAGCCCTCGTGTCTCCATCTTATTAAAATGGCAACAGTTCAATTAACACTCAAAAAGTGCTTGCTGTAGAAGACAAAATAGTGTGGGTTGAATAACACAGAGGGGAGGAAGTGTTTTATTAAAACACCTGCAATAATATGAACCACGTTTTATTATTTATTGGCTATACCTATATGTTGTTGTTATGTCAACATACTGTATGTGTAACTAGACAATGATGGCTTTAATGACAAAAACATTATATGTTGCTTGTATTATAATAATAATAATAATAATAATAATAATAATAATAATAATAATTATTATTATTATTATTATTATAATAATAATAATAATAATAATAATAATAATTATTATTATTATTATTATTATTATTTTCTTTTTTTATGTAAATAGTGTTGTAGTGTCTCTCTGTAGCTCTAGACATGTTTTTAAATACTGCTTTACCTAATATCGAATTTCGAACTACAGGGCCATCATGTTAAATGCAAATAAGAATATAGATCAGCATTGTTGTTATTTTGAAATCATTAAAGAAGTAGCAAAATTAAACAAACTAATGAATGAAGAGTCTTTTGTTCAGGAATGAGGCATAAATATAACGCCATAGCTTAGCCATGACACCAGTTTATTGCACATATATTTGGCAAGTTGCTATGTTTCAGGTCCAATTCACTTAAAGTGCTGTGAAAAAGTATTTTTTTATTTTTGCATTTTTGTCAAAATTAAATGATTGAGATCATTTAAGATCTTACAAAGACCTAATACAAAGACAACAATGGTGATTTCATTTACTACAGGAAAAAGCTGTCCAAACGTGCCTGTCCCTATGGGAAAATGTAATTGTCCCTAAACCTAATAACTGGTTGTGCCACACTTGGCGGCAACAATTGCAAGCAAGCATTTGTGATAACTGGTAATGAGTCTTTCACATTGCTGTGGAGAGATTTTGGCTCACTCTTCTTTTCAGGATTATTTTAATTTAGCCACACTGGAGGGCTTTCAAGCATTTGCGGCCTGTTCAAGGTAATCTCAACCGCATTTAAGTCCAGACTTTGACTAGGCCACTCCTAAAACTATTTTTTTGTTGGAGCCATACAGAGGTGGACTTGCTTGTGTGTTTCAGAGGTGGGTGTGTCTCATTGTCCTTCTGCATAACCCAAATGTGCTTGAGTTTCAGGTCATGAACTGACGGCCAGACGTTCTCCTTCAGGATTTCCTGGTAGTCATCCAGGTACTAGTTTTTGATTCAACAGGTCTGGCAGTAATCAGGCTTGGGTTTGGCAAGAGAAATTTAACTTAGCTTGTCAAAAATCACAGTTACATCATGATTTAGCAAGGGGTGGGCTTTTTTCCCCCCTCAATAAATGAAATCATCATTTTAAAAATGCAGTTTGTATTTACTAGAATTATCTTTGTGTAATATTAAACTTAGTTTGATGATCTCAATCAAAGAAAAGTCAGGAAGGGGGCAATTACTTCTTAACTGCAAAAAACAAAAGATTGCTCATGAAACATATTGTAAAACCATGTAATAATATTGTGATGTTTTTGTATCACAATATATTAGACTTCAATATTTTCCCCATATTCAGTATTTTCCTTTCACCTCACGCTCACCTTTTCCTGATATTGCCTTCGAGATGAGTCTAGTGATTGAATAAGGGCAGTGGCATGACCCACAAACATGGCATAGCAGGTGGCACCCACGATCATGCTGAGAATGGTCAGCCACACGTCTGTCATGCCCACTGGTGGGTACATGCCATACCCAATACACAGCATGTGGCTCATAGCCTTAAACAGCGCGTAGGAGTACTGCTGACCCCAAGTATCATTCTGCAGGGAAAGAGGGGGTGGGGGGAGGAGGAGAAACAGCAAGTGAAAGAAAGCGAAAGAGAGATGAGGGGGTGGGAGAGAGAAAAACACACAGCTGAGAGAAGATCCACAAAAAATAAAATTTAATGTATGCACATCATTTTGCATATAAACGAGCAAACACTGTGAAATAAAAAAGTGAAGTAGGAATCAACTAAAGGACAAAAGGATTAAAGATGAGCGTTATGATCAGCGGTATGTGTAAATAAACTATCATAAAGTTAAATATATTCATAGAGAGATTTATAAAGCTTTAAGAAGTATAATAGAACAGTAGAAAGGATGTAAAAAAAATAACATTTTAAGTATTAAATGACAGCTCTTAGATTCCTTACAGGTACATAAAGTAGATTAGATGTTTAATTTTATTGATGTTAACCTGAAAAAATTAATGACAAGCAGTCAACTGAACACAGGTAAGAGCATATTACATGAATAATTGTAATAATTTTATATTTTCTTATACATTTTTTTTCCCTATGTATGGAAACACTAGGCTCAACCTACAGTACAGACCAAAAGTTTGGACACACCTTCTCATTCAAAGAGTTTGAATTTGTATTATGGCAAGAAAAAAGCAACTAAGTAAAGAAAAACAAGTGGCCATCATTAGTTTAAGAAATTAAGGTCAGTCAGTCCGAAAAATTGGGAAAACTTTGAAAGTGTCCCCAAGTGCAGTCACAAAAACCATCAAGCGCTACAAAGAAACTGGCTCACATGCGGACCGCCCCAGGAAAGGAAGACCAAGAGTCACCTCTGCTGCGGAGGATAAGTTCATCCGAGTCACCAGCCTCAGAAATCGCAGGTTAACAGCAGCTCAGATCAGAGAGCAGGTCAATGCCACACAGAGTTCTAGCAGCAGACACGTCTCTAGAACAACTGTTAAGAGGAGACTGTGTGAATCAGGCCTTCATGGTAGAATATCTGCTAGGAAACCACTGCTAAGGACAGGCAACAAGCAGAAGAGACGCGTTTGGGCTAAAGAACACAATAAAGAACACAATAAAGAAAACTCTTTGAATGAGTTTTGGTCTGTACTGTATATTTAACTAAAGGCACAAGCAAAAAAGTGTAATGATCTTTGAAAAAAAAATTATAAAAGGTGTATTTATCCTTTACTTATTACCTTTGAAATATTTATTCTGAAAATATGAAGCGAGAGTAGTCTACTCCACAACTACACATTTATAAAATTTTGCTTGGTTAGTGTCATATTGTCCAATTATTAGCAATCAAATGAATTGTCGTTTTTCTTGTTTTATATTACTTTTACAATTCTATAAGGTTAGGTAGAGGCACAAGAATATATTAGCCATTATTTAACATAAGATTTACTTTTGGCCTTTTAGTTAACAGTTTTTCAATCAATAAACAATATACTACAACAACCCATGCAAAAAAAGTGTTTTAAGCTAATGACATCAAATATTACTGTGGAAGAAAAAACATAATGACATATGGTTCAGTGATTTTACTATATCAGGAAACAAACTGATGGTAAATGTGTGAATGAATAATTACATAAATACCTAATCTAAGAATTAGATTAATTAGTCTGGTCAGCTCAAATAACTGTTATATATGTAATGAATACTATTTAATATTAAGTTTTTAGTCAATTAATATGCATTTAACAAGGTAACCAGCAATTTCTTCCAGTGATCTAATACAGCTGATTTGACATCCCATAATTATCCACACAACATGAGCTGAATATAAAGACATTAACCTCCTTGTATGTCGCAACACAAAGACGCTATGGAATTGCAATACATTGGATGATAGTTTATGTTATTTTACTTACCACCATTTTGTTTTTCGAGACCCAGCAATCAGCAGGAAAGTCCTGAAGCATGGGTACCAGGAACTGTAGACAGCCGTCCCAGTGGCACAGCAAAAGCATCATACCAATCAGGTTCACTATTCGCACCATTGCACTAGCCAGATCATAGGTCATATGGAAAATCTGGGGAACCAATGGGTCAGATATTGTGAGTCTGACAGCATCGTAACTGGTATATGCTGGCATAACTGGTTTAATGGCAAAAAATAAAATAAAAGAATAAATACTAGTGTGGATATATCACTGTGATATAAATATAATCTTAACTTGTCTGTGAGAGATCTGTATTGTAAAGAAAAAGATTTGGTATGCCAGTGTGTGAATTCCACACAGACAGTGATGCATTACCTTCAGTCCCTTTTAAATAAATTTCCTTTAGTTGGTTTTCAAGGGTTGATTGACCTCTATGATGAAAAGCAAAATATTGCAGGTATTGCAGTGTCTTGTTTCTTCGAACTTGCTGTACCTAAATTAGTAGGACCTTTTCCTCCAGATTTACTCCTAATGCCACCCACAGCCAACTCTCAGAGCAGACCAAGCAACCACAGCTTTTTAAACTGCTGCTCAGCATCATGATACACTTAGAAGTCAGCTCTATTTACCCTATTCCACATACATTCCACTATACACACAGACACCCCTGATTGGCTGGTATGCCCTCCCTCCATCCTACTCAGCAAGCACAGATAATTTAGCTTTCGTAGCCCGTAGAGGCATCATTGAGATTTCAAAAATAACAAAAGTTCATTACAATATTTAACACAGACATTTGATTTCCAATTTTGATATTCTGGCATGGAAGAAAGCTAATATCTGAGTACTGCTATTGTACAACACATCAGGTACTATAAAGCCCTTCCACAGTATCAATTTGACAACAATTGTGTTTGAACATTACATTTCTAATATAAACTCTTTGAAAATATACAATTTAAATGGTTCTGAAGTCATCTTTGGCTAGTTTTTATCTTCTTAAATACTTTCTACTATGCAAATTCTTCTAATATAGAGGGACTTTATGGAGATATTTCAGAATAAGCCTTCTAACTTTCTTTGTTTTTCTGAGTTTGCTCTAGGTTTTAATACACAGTGCACAAAAGCACAGTGTTTTGTTATTTAGGCAGCAGCGCAGACATACCTCCTCCCACTGATGAATGTATCTGATGAGCCGGGACAGTCGCAATAGCCTGAGCAAACTCAGAATCTTAGTAAAGCGAACAATCCTCAAAGCTCTGGCCGTTTTGTAAAAGTCTGAGTCAATCCTTGTCTCAACAATGAGGAAGATGTAATCCACAGGGATGGAGGAGATGAAGTCCACGGCAAACCAGCTGCGCAGGTACTTCACCTTTATCTGTTGCGGGTCCAGGATAATCTCTGTGCTGTCCTCCTTCACAATGCCAGTCCGGAAGTTCAGGACTAGGTCCACTAAAAAGAAGGTATCAGAGACCACGTTGAAAACAATCCAGGCTGGCGTATGTTCATCTTTGAAGAATGTGATGCCCACTGGGATGATGATCAGATTTCCTACCATCAAAAGTAGCATGATCAGGTCCCAATAGAACCTGCATTGAAAAAAGAGAGAACAAATCATTGAAAATGCAGCAAAATAAGGGGCTGGTTTATATTAGCCGCTGGTGTAAAACTATGCACCACTGACTACTTGTTTAGATCTAGAAATGCTTCTGAAAAGATCAGAGTAAATACTTATTACAGTCTTTTTTTTTTTTTTTTTTTAAATAGGAAGTGTTTTTAATATCCTATTGTGGTATCTGTAACTGGGTCTATATCTGATGTAAATGAAGCATATTTAAGTCGAACATAACACCACATGCAAGACTGCCCTTGTATCATTAAAACATCTGCTGCCGGGTAAAACTGTTATACAGAAGACAGTATAATTGCTGTACACAGCTTTAATTAGAACACAGGCCTGCAAGATTTTAAGCTATTTTGTTCCTTCAGTTTACAATTTACAAAGCGATAAACATCCAAGATTACTGCAGATTTAATGTCTATATTGTTGTCTAGCATGTTCATTGGACTCTAAGCCACACATAATAGTAAAATAAACATGTTATCATAACATTAGAAGAGACTGTCAGTTCTACTTCATACACACATTTGAAGTTTTTAATTACTCATGCTCAGTGTGATGTTCCATATGGGTACACGTTTGTATAATAAATTCTAGTCCAGTGGTGTAGTGTTGTAATTAAGCAGGCACTGATCACAGATGGTTGATACACTTCATAAACTAGTGCAGGTTCATGATCAGCATTTCTGAAGCTCTTCCAGTCAAATTTGCAACATACAGTGCTGTGCAAAAGTCTTAAGCGTCATATTATCTGTAGTACAAATTTTATTATATAAGTTTATTATGTTTGCATTATTATGTACAAGACGATTCCCTACAAAGATACACTACAATTAATTAATTAATTAATTAATAACATTACAGAAGAACATTTGCATGCCTGTAAAGAAAGCAACATATTACATGACAGACCAGTTTTCAGATAACAAAACAAAACAAAAAAAATCAATAATGTAGACACCTTGGTTTTGCATGAAAATGGAAAGGAGCGAGTGTGACAAAGTTACCAAAAGAACTCATATTTGAATATTTGAATTTACTCCATATAAAATGTGTAGAGACTGATTATACCAGGACAGTTAATCTATAATAAAATGGTAAAAAAAAAAAAAAATCATTGCATGACAGAAAGCTTTTAAGAAATACAAAACAATAGGATAATTATGTGTGATTGCTATTACAGTATGATTACTGGGTTCTCATCTCAAACATTTACAGTATCATTTCTATTCAACGCTGCTTAAAATGGCTCAAGAACAAAGCGTCTATACATAGTGCCACTACAGATTTCAGATTATTCTCAGTTTGCAGATTGCAAAGGATTTAATACTGACATTTACCTCTGACCTGCATTTTGACAGAGGTGCTAATGGTCTCAACAGTGAATATAAAAAGAACGACTTAAACAGTAATTGCACAGACAAAATCTATGGAGAAGATCTTACGATTAAATGACAACTTGGTGCCAATTCTTTATGACTAAAGAATTTTCATCCAAACAGGAAAGAGACAGTCCCTTTCACTTTTGGTTAACACCATCCAAATCGTGTGATGTGCATAACATAAATGTTACTGATGGATGAAAGTGATAAAAGAATGCAACATGCAGTCTTGTATGCTACAGGATTGAAATTTCCCTTAAGTAAAAATAAGGTATCTAGCCTAACCTATTCCAACATGACAATGAGCCTGTGCACAAAATGAAGATAAAACAGTGTCATGGCTTCTTTAGTACAGTGCACGCCCATCTTGTGAAAGCCGAGGGTTCTCAGTGCTCTGATACTCTACTGGGTTACATGTAAAAGTCAAAAAGTGGGGATAAAACTAAGCTTTTGTGTAGTATTGTGCAGAAAAATCAATGTACAGTCTACATGCAAACAATTGCATGTTTTAAAGTTAAAATGCTGGGATGAACTTGACATTGGCATCTGGGTACGTTGGGTATAGTACTGTATTATAAACTCTTAGAATATTTTGTTTCTTTGAGTCAATATTCGATTTTTAAAAAATAATTTTGCAAAATGTTATATAGAAAACCCACCTCCTACAGTGATATCTGAATTGATAAATGAGCCTGCAGCTGTAATTAGCCCATAAAATATGTAATTTAGCATCAATAATATAATTGTGTTTTTAATTAAAAGACAATGCTAACTCCTGCTTTGATTGTGCTTTTGTAGTGAGTCATACTGGCAGCATACTGGAACAAAGAAAAAGTCTTATTGCACACAACTTTAATTAAAAAGCTTGTTGAATATCATGAGAAACATTAAAAATACAAAATGTTCTCTTTATCATGCATGATCAGCATCTCCACCACTTCGGTAGTTGATGACAGCTCCTTGTCATAGAAATTTAGGACTGCTGGGGAAATTGCTATGACAGTAAACATATTTATTCCTTGGCTTTAAAATTCTCCAAAACCCTGCCTTTTTGACTAGATTACTGTTTCGCTTTAATAATCACAAACAAGAAAGAAGCAATGCAATTGCCTCTTTGCGGATGTGTTGTTTTGCTATGTAATATGGTCATTCATGGTTTTGTTTTGCCATTTAACATTCATAAATAAGGACTTGAAGCAGTTTTCAAATTACATGTTTTGTTATAGACATCCTTTTTTGCCCACCCCCAAAAAAGTCACACACTCTAATATTTCCTTGGACTGCCTTTTGCTTTGATTAAGGCCACGGCATCATTTTGAAAAGCTTATGCAATGTCACAACATTTATTGAAAGTCGCATTAACGCATTGAAAGTATTGATTATGGGAGTGTCAGATTACTGCATAAAGCCTTTTCCAGCACTTCCCAAAGATTCTCAGTGGGGTTAAAGTCTGGACACTGTGGTGGCCAATCCATGTGTGAAAATGTGGTCTCATGCTCCCTGAACCCCTCTTTCACAGTTTGAGGCTGATGAATCCTGGCATCGTCATCTTGGAATATTCCTTGCCATCAGGGAAGAAAAAAAATCTGTTGATGGAAAACCCTGGTAATTCAGTATATTCAGGCCGTCAACTGACCTCATTTTTAGGCACATAACGTTGCTGGCCTAGACCTGACCAACTGAAGCAACTCCAGGTCATAACACTTCTCCCACAGGCTTGTACGGTTGCCTCTATGCATGATAGATGCATTCACATTTCTTCTTAACCTGATGCACCCATCACTCTGGAAGAAGGTAAATCTGAATAATCAGACACACATGACCTTTTTCCAATGCTCCACAGTCCATTCTTTATGCTCCCTAGCAAATTAAAGCCTTTTTTCTGATGAGCCTCATTGATAAGTGGTTTTCTTAAGGTTTTCTAACTCCCTTGAGTTTGCATTGTGTATGTAACAATGCTCTTAATTCAATATTAAACATAGCCATGAGTTCTACAGTTGTTATTGTTGTTTTTACGATTTGATTCCACTAAGCACGTTTATAATGTTATATGGATGTTCTGGCCAGAAATGTAGAGATGTTTCCATTATAGAAAGCTACACTTGACTCACTCACGAATCACCCATATCCTGTGTACTGGAGCCTGTCCCAAGCGACTATACGAGGGGGGTATACAGACTCATTCACACACTATGGACAGTTTGGAAATGCCAGTTAGTCTTAGAACTGTGGGAGGAAACCGGCACAGAGAGAATATGCAAACTCCATGCACATAAACTCGAGGCAGGAATCGAACCCGGGCCCAGAAGGTGCAAGGTGCTAACCACTAAGCCCCTGTGCTACCGGTGCCATCATTGATGATGCAATTTCTATGATTGTTCTAACACTAGAATGATAAAGTGCATGAGTGATACATAATATAAGAAAGATATTAAACATTTCATTGCAGCATTTTTTCCAATAAAAATTTAAGGGAAAGCCATGTTCTTGAAACAGTCCAAGCCCACAGTCTTGAAAGCAATCAACTATGAATCAGGCCTCCCCTCTGTCCCTACATGAATCATCTGATGAACCATCAGTTTAATTAATGTTAAAGTCTCATAGAAAACACACACGTTTCTTAGCGATGATCGTTTATTTTCTGGTAACACTTACATCACCTCCACAGGCTATGTAAATATGTAGCTTGTTAACAGTGAGTGACTAAGAGTCCAAAGTCTAGCAAGCTTGTCAACATAATTATACACCCAAACAAACACAAAATATACTGTAACAATATGAATCACTACCTATTACTAGTGTTTTAATGTATGGCTATTTCCAGGGAAAGAAATAAAAAAAGGGTTACATTTTTACTAAATAGGATTTAGGCTAGGATTTAGGTTCCCCTTGTGCGACCAAGACAGGTCTGGCCCCTTGGGGCATGGATCTACGGGGCCTCTGGTGGCGTTCTATGATGTTTGACACCAGAAGATTAGCGTCTTTTGGGTGTATGGGTTGAAGGTTGGGGTCTCCATAGATCTGACGTGTTTGTCCAGCACATCCCATGGATGGTCAGTTGGATTGGGATCTAGGTAATCTGGAGACCAGGGCAACAACCTTGTACTCTTTGCCTTCTGACTCCTGTGCATGGCAGGCTGTGATGTAAAAACAAACGTGTCTGAGAATCAAACCTGGATTCTGAAGGTACAAGGCAACGGTGCTAACCCCTAAGCCACTGTGCCGCCAAACTGGAATCTATCACTGGACATTATTTTAGATTTGGACATGCACAAAATCTTTCTCAATTTTTTTGTCCGTGTGACTTTCACTGTGACACAAAATTTAATTAACAGGGATTATTATATTTGAATTTATTTAAATGTCTTTGGTTACATAAAAGACCAGTGATTGAATGTTTAGCCTTAAAAAGGACTATATTCCATAAAGCGCAGATTTAAGTAACCAAAAAAATAGCTGGGCTATATAAGAGTATATTACAATAGAGCACCATGACATAGTCACTTCCAATTGGACAACCATTCAACTAAGCTTATGCATTAATGTAAGATTTGAGGACTCTGAAATATGGCTATGCATAGAAGAAAAACACATTATAAATCCTAGAACACGAACTCATCTCTAAAGCCTTTGCAATAATCAGCTTTCTCTTGTTCATCTGCCAAAAATGCACTTTTACTCTCTCCAATTTTGCTGAGAATTTTATGGGTCCTAATTGTCTTTGCCAATCCCCATGCCAGCACTTGTGATGAGCTCTCTTGGGAAACTGTCATTGCTTGTTGCCAGCACCAGTCATCAACTCTGTCAACCACATGTTTATCACATAGCTGAAATCCAACAACCTGTTCACACACCACAAATATTCTAGTTGTTTTACCCTGTCAACAGTCCATACACATCTCAGGCCATTTTGTGCATGAACCGGATAATGCAATTAGTAAATGAACTTGATTGCAAAAAGCACATCTATCTAAGCATGATTATATTGGAAAGTAATGTGGGGGAGACACATAAGCAGAGTGAGAAGACTGGAACTGTAAATTTGTAAACTCCGAACATGCAGGATAAATAACTAAAGCTAAAGGTTAAGCAATTACAGGTCCATAATATGTTATTTATGATTTCTGTTCCTGATAAAGTATTAAATAAAACCGCCTGGAAGAAATGTCCGTTTTAGACACACCAGTAAGACAATACAGCAAAATTCTTAAATTCTTTGAAAACTGGTCAAAAGAAGCAACCTGAAGGGTATCCTCATGTGTCCTCCAGGGAGATCCTTTACATTGTCTATGTAGATCCCTACAACTAAACGATTTCTTTCAGGGTGAAAGTCTACAGTCTAGGCCATTTGTATATATAACAACAACAACAACAACAACAACAACAAAAATAATAATAATAATAATGTAACAGTAATAAGATTGCATTCAACTCATTTGAATTCAACTCTATCTTTATCAGCAAATGTGTGATGCTAAATTGTATGCATATTAAAATATCCCGCAAAAATAAAAACATAACACTTAAACAGCACATAAATCACAGTATCACAAGTTGGGTGGCCTGTTTTGGGTTGTATATTGTAACCATGCTAAGGCCATGTGGTGCATTACAATCACCTGACTGTTACAATTACCCCATACACACCAGGGACAGATCCATTAAATAAATTGTGCTGTCATAATCTCTCTGCGTGTTTGCTCCTAATAACACCTAAGGTTGTGCTAACCCATTTTGATGACACTGTTTCTAGGAGTCATGGCCATGGTTGGAGTATCTCTACTTGGAGGGAAAACATGGGAGTGAATGGGGATATGAGCATTTTCCGCTTGGTTCAAATGGGATCATTATAACGCTGGACTTTTCTCCAAGCTATTTCATCCTGTTCCAAGAAATAGTAACTTTGTTGTCAACATAGGCCTATCACTTACAAGGCATTACTATTCCTAAACAAATCTGCCACGATCTGCTGATGCTTTAGGGATTTGGTCTAACATTCCTAGTTTGCTGAAGGACACGCAGCATTTATGCAGGCAGGAATTAGTCATCACACTGAGGGTTTTGTTCCTGAACAACAGGTTCAAGGTAGAAAACAAAATAAGCCAAGCGTCAGAAGTTAAACTCATGTAAAGCGCAAATACCTGGAACACATCTGTCGATATGGTGACATTGATTTATGCAGGAACAGACAGACAGGTTGAGTGGTGGTTGTGTGGTGATCGGAACACACGCGTGGTGAGTTACCTGAAGTCGCTGTACGGGTGAACGATCCACGACCCGGCCGATTTGACTCGCTCCTGTTCGCGCTCCACCGCCTTCTCGCTCCCGAACATCCGAAGAGAGAACTTGTTGACTCCGGGCTGAAGCATGGCTCCCAGCTGACGGTGCACGAAGCCCGCCTGGTAGAGGCGCTCGTCGTCGGGCGCTATCTGCTCGACGCCCTCCAACTTGATGCGAGTCGCGTTGTCCTCGGAGGCCGAGCGCTGGCTCTCCGCGCCTCCAGCAGCGCCACCAGCAGCGCCGCCGCGCGCGCCCTCCTCCGCCGCTCCATCCTCCTCTGGACTCGCGTCTCCGTCTCCGCCGCCGCCGCCGCCGTCGTCGTCGTCTTCTTCCTCGGCGATGAGTCGCTTCTGCTCGTGCGCTTCTGCGTCCGCTCCGTGGCGGCTGGCGACGGACGACAGGCTCCCTTTAAACCTGCGGCAGTCGCCGTTCGCGTTGCCCCTGAGCGCACTGAGCGCGTCCGGCTCGCTGCTCGCGGCCTCTGGAGAGACCGACGGCGCCAGCGACTTCATGAGTACGCTCTTCCTCCGCGCGTCCGCGTCGCCCTCGTCCGCCTTGTGTCCGATCTGATGGGGCAAGCTGTAGAGACGCTTGCGCATGGAAGAATGCAACCTGTCCATTTTTGGTCTGGCGCACGAAACGAACGGTGGTGGGCACGAACGAGAGAACGATTCGCGCTCAGCGTACGATAAGGGCAAACGCGTGCATCGCCCTTAAGTTTCCGACGACAGACGCGTTTTTGAGCGACGCAGACGGCGGGTCACAGGCATTAACACACGAATCAGTCCAAGAGCATCCCGCTGCAGCTGTATCCTCATGTAACATTCCCAGGTAGCGGGTACGTGAGAGCAGAGTGAACGCGCTTCCAGAGAGAGAGAGAGAGAGAGAGATCGGGATGCTGGAGCACTGACGTATCGGAGCGACGAGGAAACAATCAGAGGAGCGTTTCAATGACAAAGCGCCGCGTGTTCCCAAGTGCTCCGTAAAGGGCAGGTTTGGAGCTCAGAAACGCTAACGTGCATGCGATCAAACGCCATCGCTGTTCCGAATAGTGTTTCTTCTTGTTGTTTGAACGTACACGAGGACAAAAAGCTGTCACGTTGCCAAGGAAAATAAGCTCGAACCACCTAAACCAAACAGGGGAGGAGGGGTTGTTGCAAAAACGCCACAGACTCGTGTAGGCTATTCATTTGCTGATGTTCGACTGGAATTATGGCCTGTCATACTGTACATAAAATAAAACACACTGTATGCCATTCATTAGGTGATCACTTTGGCTTTGGGGGAAAAAAAGACATGAGGTTCTTCATTAGGGTTGCGCAACATGTTTTTGTTAATCGTCATAGCGGTGTTGACCTTTGCGGTCATATCACAGAAGATCCACATTCAGTAAGCGGGTGAAATTTCTGCGCAGTGCACACCTTTGAAGGGTCCTTGAATAGTTTTTTGATTTTTCAAGTTCCTTGATTGCTGATGATCCAAGTGTGATCTATCTGGTCTCCTTGCAAACTTTTAAGTCAAGGCCCCTTAAGGTCCTCCTCCACTCAGGGTCCCTGGATGGTCAGTTTCACTATTCTGCCCTGCACTGACATTTGTGATCCTAATCAATCTCAGATGCCCCACTTGCTGTATACTAAAAACTAAGGGTGCGTGAAAATGTATCCAATATCTTGTAAGCTGTACAGTTGCATTATGTATTGTAGAGTTCAAAATTGGATGATCTTTGACTATGATTGACAACTGTATGAATGAAATGTCGAATGTTAGGAGTGTATATGTAACGGGAGTTAAACTGGGATTTATTGGGGGAAAATGAGGAAATACTCACATTCTAGTTAACATACAACTTGAAAATAGTAGCACGCTCACTTTATCCTGTGTACAAGGTTGCGAAGGGCCTGGAGCCTGTCGCAGGAGACTTAGGGCATGAGGCGAGTACTGCTTGGACGGGAAGCCAATCCATTGCAGCGCATACACAAAAACACTCTCATTCACACACTACAGACAATTTGGGAACGCCAATTAGCCAAATCTGCATGTCTTGACACCCAACAAGCACACAGAGAAAATGCAAACTCCATGCACACAGAGGTGGGAATCGAACCCGGACCCTGGAGGTACTGGGCGACTACTAACCCACTGTGCCATCTACGGACCAGCATAAAGTATGCCCTTTTATGTGGTGTTTTTTTATGCTGATATGAACGCTGATATGGAACTTAAGGTGTTCCACATTTACATTCCCAGGTGAAAGATACACAAAGGGATCAAAGTAACAACACATTTACATTTAAATCACCCCACTGACATATAAAAGTCTGGTACAGTTTGCTACATTGGCATGTACATTTGAAAAAAATAACATAATAATAAATTCATCATGTGAAATTATTGGGCACTGGGGAGCAGACGATAGCATTGCTGTCTCACAGTTCCAGTTCACAGTTCTATCCTTAGCTTGGGTTTTGTATGTTCGCCCCATGTCCGTGCAGAGTTTCTCTCTTTTTTTTTCCCACATTCAAAAAATACATGGGTAGCTGGATTACCTGCAAAATATTGCCTTTAAGTGTAAGTTAATATGTGAATATGTGTGTCCATGTTGTCCTGTGATGGACAGGCATCTCATCCCTGCAACATGGACACATTTTTTTTTGAATGATCAAATACGTATATACGTTGAAAATAATACTTCTTTGATTGAAGTAATTTACTTCACATTTACTTTACATATTTTCTATGTGTGTGTGACACTGCATTTCTCATTCACAATGCTTAGGTGTTATAATTAAGCAAAATCAAATGAGACGGAGTGCTGAGATTCTGCACAGCAGCATGACCTCGAGTGTGATATGAACAGTTACAACAGTACAACAGTTACACAAATATTATTTATTATCAATGAATTGTTTGTTTATTTATTTTATTTCATCTGCCAACAAATATTCTCCCGCCACTGAACTAGCTAACCACAACAGGTGGAGTAGCGACCGGCGGTTAATGTAATTAACAAGAGTGAAAGTAGTTTTAAACTCTTATCAGTACTATGTAAACAAAAAGAGAGGAGAATAAGTCATGGAGGTGTTGGATAATCCTGTAAATCTTGTGTTCCTTTATATTTCCACTTATTCTGCTTTAGAATAGTAGCTCCATTAACTTCTGGGTTACGCATTTAATTCCAAATAACAAGCTAATAGTAAGCTAGTGCACCAGGTGGCATAATATCTTGTCCCACTCACTAAGTTGGGCACTTGATCAGGTGTTAGAGAGCAAATTGGGATTCAGCCATGTGTTAGAAGCAAGTTAACTTTGTAGCTTAGTTGTAGTCAGTTTGGACTCTTATGGTTCAGAGGCTAAACCGACATACTTCCAATCATGTTGGTGACAGACAGTTTGTGTAATTAATGATTATTAGAACAACTGTGACATGGAGTGATACATATAATTAAACAGCCCAGTGCCTTCACCATCTATTATTATCATTCATAAATTGTCTCTCATTCAATCAGATTGCTCGGATGGAACTCTGTTGTATAATCACTGGTAGATCCTGCTTTGATTTATATCTGTATAAATTATATTATAATTTATTATAATTTGTTATGTAATATGTGATGAGGTGTAGAACATAAAAAGTCAGATCAAGTCATTAGGTATCAACATCTCCACATTTAGACATCTGGACTGGTTAAAATGAAATAACTGGTATTTGTGAATAAAGAATTACACAGACACACTCCTGAACATTTTAGAATTGCTATCACCTGTAACCGAGTCTTTCTGGCTTGTCCCACAAAATAGCTTAAACTGATTGGAGGAAAGTGCATTCCAAGATCATGTATATATATCATAAAAGTCTCCAAGAGCTAGAAAACCTGGCTTTTGATTATTATTATTATTATTATTATTATTATTATTATTATTATTATAACCAGCATAGTTTAGCTCTTTCTCCATGCACCACCAGTTCCTGGGTTGGATTCCCACATCGGGTCTGTGTGCATGGTGTTTGGTGTTTGCATGTTCTCCACTTGTGGGTTTCCTTTGGGTTCTCCGGCTTCCTCCCACTGTTCCTGTATGTACAACATACATTATATGTCTCACGATCAATTTAAAGTCAGAATTTGTATATATTTAAATAGGTGCTCACAATCAAATGGTTACTGGCATGACCTAATTTGACTTTTAAATCTTTTTCCATTCTTCAGAGGTGCGGTTTTAGTGAGTTTGTGCCAACAATATCCTCAGAGTCCTGTTCTTGGCAGAAGTAAAGCCTGATGTGGTGTTCTGCTGTTGCATCCCATTCACCTCAAGGTTTGATGTGTTGTACATTCTGAGCTTTTTTTCTGCTCACCATGGTTAAAAAGAGTCTCGGGCACTGCTAGAAAATCTGGGCCCTTTGAAATCCCAATATACTGGGTCCCCAACTTTGTCAAAACCTACTCTTTTAAGGGATCATCTAACTCAGGAATCAAACCTTTGAATTATCCTTATTTACCCACTTTCATGGCATCCCTGTAAAATGTGATTATTCGACTAACTAATTGACTTCCTTTCAACTCAAACAAGTTTGGTCATACTATTTTTTATTATTTAATTGTACTTAATGTAACCTCTAGAGACTGTTATGTGTGAAAATACCAGGAGATCAGTCATTTATGAAATACTCAAACCAGTCTGTCTAGTATCAAAAATCATTCAATAGTTAAAGTCATAAAGATCACACTTTCCCCCCATTCTAATGTTTAATGTGCACATTAACTGAAGCTCTTGATAATAATAATAATAATAATAATAATAATAATAATAATA
>JAAGKR010000044.1:359521-378541 GCA_011419295.1 Clarias macrocephalus
TATCCTCAGAGTCCTGTTCTTGGCAGAAGTAAAGCCTGATGTGGTGTTCTGCTGTTGCATCCCATTCACCTCAAGGTTTGATGTGTTGTACATTCTGAGCTTTTTTTCTGCTCACCATGGTTAAAAAGAGTCTCGGGCACTGCTAGAAAATCTGGGCCCTTTGAAATCCCAATATACTGGGTCCCCAACTTTGTCAAAACCTACTCTTTTAAGGGATCATCTAACTCAGGAATCAAACCTTTGAATTATCCTTATTTACCCACTTTCATGGCATCCCTGTAAAATGTGATTATTCGACTAACTAATTGACTTCCTTTCAACTCAAACAAGTTTGGTCATACTATTTTTTATTATTTAATTGTACTTAATGTAACCTCTAGAGACTGTTATGTGTGAAAATACCAGGAGATCAGTCATTTATGAAATACTCAAACCAGTCTGTCTAGTATCAAAAATCATTCAATAGTTAAAGTCATAAAGATCACACTTTCCCCCCATTCTAATGTTTAATGTGCACATTAACTGAAGCTCTTGATAATAATAATAATAATAATAATAATAATAATAATAATACTTATTAGAAGTATTAATACAACTATTACTACTACTAGTACTACTACTAATAATTATTATTATTACCATCATCACTGTCACCATAATCTAAAAAAAAAGCATTTGACTTGCACAGATTCCATGGAAAATGCATTTGTGTATGTTATGTAATAATTGTGTGTTATATAAATTGTGGTTTTGATACAGTGTAGCTTGTTTGATAGGCACAAAACAAACAAAAATATATATATCTACATAATGTTTTAAGTAATTTCACTGGCCAGTAATGCCCCCCTCTGTCTTGCTGTTATAATTGCTGCTGGAGTTACCACTGTTGCACACGATGCTTACAGCAGCCCAATAGCGCAGTGTTTAAATAACAAAAAATTCTTGAAATAAAAATTTTATAAACACAAAGAAATTTACTAATTAAGTAATTTTATCTGGCTAGTTATATATTCATTAATTATATAGCAAACGTTGCATTGTTATATATGAAGTCTGATAGTTTTTCATTCATTATAGATTTTTTTCTCAGTTACTCTCTTTCCTGAGGTTAAGAAGTCAGTGATCATCTTTAACAGTGACTTACCTTTTAAAACCCACGGTAACAGTGATGTCAGGTTGTGTTATTCCCATCTTCTTGGCATTGTCCATCTCCCTCCATCCCTTAACCTGCAAAGCACATCTATTTTCATCCATGTCTTGTTAATCTCCCACACTAATTACCAAAATTCCTTTCTATCTGGTCAAAGGCTCCTCCAAAAATGTCAGTGAGTCAGAATTCTGTTGCCTGTATAATAAACTGGATTTCCTATAGGCAACAATTGAACCCAATCCCTGTATTAATTTTAAAATTGTCCTCTGCACTTAAAGCTCTGCATAACCTCACCTTTCAGACCTGATCCCTACACTCCTACTGGTACTCTTCAATCCTCCACATTAGGTCTGCTCTGTACACCCCCTGCCTGCTTGACCATCATGGCCTCTAAAGACTTTAGTTACACTGCTCCTTATCTCTCTTGATATCTTTCTTTTCTGGAAAACATCTGTAACACTGTCTCTAACTATATTCAAATGGCATTTTAATGCTCACTTTTTCTTGTGCGGTACTATACATGCTTTTATAGAATAACATTATGATAGATTTATAGAATAACACCATAAAGGTTTTTGATTATTGTTATATAATTACTGTTTGTTATTATTATTGGTATTTGATGCTTGTTGCTAAGATAATCTTGAGTTACTTAAAAAGTGGCTATAAATAAGAAGTATTTTTAAATATTTATTACTTATTTATTGTTTATGTAGTACAGTACATCTAAGGTTTAGATTTGGATTAGCATGTTTTGAAACAATGGCTAATTGCTAATTTTTATTTGTATCCTTAATGTATGTAGAGATGGACCCAAGTATTAAAACACCATATACTCAGTATTATAGTTCTCCCTGTGCTCAAAAAGGTGATGTCGCTACTTAGTTCAAGTTTATCTTGGCTGAAGAGGTGTACTAATTAGAATCAGCTGTTTTAGTTAATAGATGGAAAATTACTTTTGCTTTTTGAAATCCACCAAAGCACAAAAATGTCTAACACTAGCAAGTTCTCAAGTCAGTTGCGAGCTTCTGTGACAGATTCCTGTGCAGGATTTTCAGGAAGCACTTAAGCAGGCATGGATGGAGTACTGCAGCACCACACTGTGGTTGCCAATTCATGTGTGAAATCTCCCTGTGTTCCACTTGCTTCACTTTTTCACAATTTGAGTCCTGGACCCTATTCCAGGGTGATGCACCCATTGCTCTGGAATATGGTCAGTCTGAACTCATCAGACTACATGACTTTATGCTCCCTAGCAAAAAAAAAAAAAAAAAAATTGATTACTCTTACTAACAAGTAAACCCCAACCACTGGATGCAGTGCCGGTCCCAAGCCTGGATAAAATGGGAAGGTTGCGTCAGGAAGGGCATCCAGCGTAAAAAACCTGTGCCAAGCATGTATATGTGGAAAGGATGGTTCGCTGTGGTGTCCCCTTTCCGGGAGCAACCGAAAGACTGACAACTAACGACAAAGTCTTACTAACTAGTGGCTACTCAGTTATTTAGTGACAATTCTCATCACACTGTGTGCATATGGAAATGCTCTTACTTTCAATTAAACATAACTACTGTTTTTACTTTAGATAATTTTTACAATGGAATATTAAAAAACTTTACTACCTTACTAGGTCCTGTGGTTGACAAAATTGCCCAGCAAACACTTCGACATTTGATGACCGTTGAAATGACGTACCTCCGACACATCTTGTCGTGATTAAAAAATAGTTTCAAAATGAAAGTTGAACGGATGTGTTTGACATTATCTGATTCACAACAGCTGTCATAAACGGTCATGAATTGTCAAATTTTTAGCTTGGAGGGTATATATTGAACAACACTTAGCTAAAACTCAAATTAACAGCTACACATGCAACCCCAGCTGTAGATGTGTACAAACGTCTCTGAATGCATTTTTAGGAAATGGTCTGTCTCACATATTTTTACCAATTAATGCCGTCCCACCACAAATGTTTTTGGCCGGGGACACGACAATGTCGTCATACGAATGTTTGCTGGGTGACAGGTCAGCACTATCCTTCCAATTTTTGTTACAATGTGCTGAAAGGTTCTTAACTCCGTTCCAGTTATTCCAAATCTTAATTTTCTAAATATTTTCTTTGCTTGATGCATCCTTCTGAAATTACACCTATTTAGGCCAGGCAGTGTAAAATGCAATGGTAAACAGGGATACATAAAGTCCAAAGACTTCATGCATTCCAATGTTTTTACATTTAAATAAAACATAAAAACCCACAGTCATTGAATGAACACATTAGAATGTTTAATTGTTAAAAATGATATGGAAGTGTCTTTCACTTTTTTTTCTTTTTGACTTTCTTTTGTCTGTAGAGTTGGGCCTCTGCACTGCCAGAGAGCTCATGCAGATGGAATGGTGTTGTGTAAAGCTAAATTCTTTCAGGGATCTTAGTTTGAACAGTGCACTTTGCTATGAATGTTGAACCTAGCATATTAAAGCTTCAATGCACAACCAAATGCCAATAGTAAAAAAATCCTTAATCTACTATATATATATATATATATATGTATATTAATATTTTATGAACAAACATTGCATAGGATAAAAGCCATGCTGTATAGTATGCATATGTAAAAAGCTGAGTCATAGATAGATAAGGTTTAGCATTAGAAAATTACATTATCAATTCAGAATTCATCTGAACACTTTGTGCATCAGAATGAATAACATTCAGCTAACTTTGATTATCTCCAATGGCATGATACATACATAAATAAACTGATGTATAACATATAGAGAAATGAAACATTACAGGACATTGCAAAGCCCTTATCCATTATTGAAACCTATGACTTCAATAAAGTTAACTAAAGATGATAAGCCACCTTACCAAAAGGTATTCAGTGAAATGATAAACTGTACAAAACTGTCGTACCAGAAACATGGTGGTTGATTTGCCTGAAATATAAATATTATCTACATGGTGCTACTCTGAAATACACAAACAAAACATATCTTTCTCAAACAGCAGGTTAATATATTGCATGCACTACATATCTCTTTTTTTTCACATGAAAAAAAGGCATTGTGAATAAAAGATAAATATTGAAAGCAACACAATCATGCAATAAAATGTTCATAATATTTACACTGTTATTAATAATATTTCTCATCAGACATCCTCTTGCCATCACATTCATAAGGCATGCCTTGAGTCATGTATATTTAATCTCACCAATTATTTCTTAACATTAATATATACTTTCTTAAATATTGAACTCCTTTGTGTTACGTTCATATGGTCATGATGTGAATGTCTTCATCTGAAAAAAAAAAAAAGTTGAAAACATTTTTGGTCACATTTTTAACAGCTGGTGACAATAGTATTATTATTATTATTATTATTTCTACTTTTAAAGTTTGTAAATAACTTGTGTTACTTACTGTACTAATGGTTGGTTTAATTTGTATTCCTTTGACGTAGGTTTTTGTCTTTGTGATTGTTAGTTGAATTAGTTTTCCTGGGAAAGATCACAGCAGCCATCAGCAGGTCAAACAGCAATACAAAACTTCTGTGTTACAATGTCTTAACAAATTTTTACTGAAATTTCTTTAAGAAGAATTTTAAATGAACAAATAACATAAAAATCATAGTTACAAAGATCCGTGTCAATATTTCACTGGTGTTCGACATATTAATATTATAAAAACTGCCAAAGAATAAAATATAAAAATAGACCCTAAGTTTAGATAGTTTGTGACACATGGAGTTGGTATGTACAGAACAGTGTATTTTGAGTAGGAAGCAACAATATAATAAATAAAGAAATATGTCATTGCACCTAGTGCTATAAATAAAAATTGCTTTCGAGCTAAGTTACGTACACACTATTAATTAAACTAGCTATTGGTATATGAAAGCAAATGGGTCATCTGATACTTACATTGGCCCAGCTGATTCATCATCTTGTACAGGATTAAGAAAACAAAATAATAACCAGGTTAGACAATTATTTTGGGGAATGATAAGTCTTAAAAACAAAGGCTATGACAGATTTGAAAGCATTAGAGCATGTCAGAAATGTTCTAATGCACTGGAGTCAATCATGCACATTATCATTCATTATACTTTCATGGATAGATAAGAAAGTGAGTTACATGTTAGTAAAATCTAAACATAATGTTAACATTAAAAGACAAAAACAAATGCTGTTTTTAGATCATCCAAACAATGCTGTTAATGGTATGATAATAATGACACATTTGCATTGAGTTTACGCGAATGATTTTCTCTGACTCTCTTCCAAACACTTACAGTAAATTGAATGATGATGGCCTAATGTAAAGCATGTAGCAATGTCATGCTCATGTCGACATAAATATAACATTTGAAAATGTATGTGAATAAAATTAATTCCACATGATATCAGTTTAAATGCAAAGCACAAACAATGAAGAGTTTATTTCAAATAAAGATTCTAGCAAAAACAGTGGATTAAAGCCACAAAACATAATGCAAAATAGTAGAAGATATTTGGTTTGACAGCAAATGTAAACACCATGCAGGTTCTCTCACTTACCACCCAGTGGTTTAGGTTATGCAAATCAGAGAGAGAAAGGTGTGTTATAGTATGATAGCTATAAACTTTAAGTACTATCACTTTATGTTGCAATAGGAAAAAAAAAAAAAAAATATATATATATATATATATATATATATATATATATCCACGAGATGGCGCTATTCCACAGCAATCCTGCACAATTTAAACAGTAAGACCAATTCAAATCCAGGCACAATATAGATAAGGGGCGCATGCATTTCATTTCTGGCTTTAAAAAATCTTATGGAGCTGGGGTAAACAATCTTACTGTGCTGTATAACCTAAAATGATTTTAAATGCTAAAGGGAAAATGGAACTTTTCTACGCTTAAAAGTGTCTTTAGATTAAACCAGCAGCATCAATAATTTATGTGTTTTTATCAAATTGAAATCAGTTGAGTGACCTCCTTTGTGTGTGTGTGTGTGTGTGTGTGTGATGGATTTCCTTTAACTAAATTATTAAGTGTGAGACTGTATCAATATCAGTTCCATGGAAGAGACACTGTATGGCTGTAAGGACATTGAAGTCAAATCAGTCACAGGAAAGTCCCCAAAGTTTTTATCACGCAAAGTTGCTTACATGTAAATGTAGATGCATATATTTGATATTAAATAACAATTTATCATATGCTTATCCAGATTTTTATTCAAAATTGAATGCTCATCTAGTCAAACATAATGTGCGAGTATAAAACTGTTTCAAGATTGTAAGCCTGCTTTCACATATTCACTTACCATCTGGAACGTCATCAGGCTTCTTGCGCTTCTCGTAGATGACAATAATGAGGACCAAAATCAGGATTTCAGCAAGAACGCCCAGGAAGGGCCAGAGGGGAGCCAGGTGACTCCGCACACGAAGCACGGAGGTCATGCGAGAGGTGCCAATAATATTAGTGGCGTTGCACTCGTATTCTCCTGGATCGGACTCGATGTCCAGCTTAATAATGGACAGCTCTGTGTAGTTGTCCTGGTTGCTGATGAAAAAGCGGCCAGAGGAGTTGTCAATCTCCTGCAAGGTGATTTAAGTGGATGATTAATAGCAGTGTGATTTAATAGGGAGCTGGGTTAAGTCAGTAATTATGGGGCTGCACCATGTGTGTCAAATGCAGATGGACTAATCAGAGCAAGACTGTCCTCATTTGTATAACACTTCAATTCACAGTATTCTTATATTTATTATACCAAACTCTGACTTAGAAAATCAAAAAAGATTTCTAAAAGACTCACAGACATACAGTACTTAAAATGGCAATTGAATTTATCAGTAGCAAAGCTTTCAGTCTAAAACGAATCCTACAAAACAGTAGTATGAGCAACAAACCAGCCAGAAGCATTCAGTTATGAATGTAAACAAAATAAACAAAACAAAATTTCTGTATTGACAGAAAAAAATGGATGTAGTTAGACCCTGGTTAGCCTGATGTCTTTTACAAGAAAAAAGCAACGGAAATCACATCCTGCTTCAGGGGGATTTAAAGAAAATGACTGTGCCAGATTTAAGCTGCATAATTTATGTAATGGCATTAATATTATTAAATTCATTTACGTAATGAATGTCAGTGTGGTTTGATGGCACTGTTATTCAGTTCCTGATATCATCATCATCATTAATTTATCATTACATAAGTCATAGGCTAATATGCTGAAATAACAGTGAAACATACAAAAGAGCCACCATTGTCCAACTTGCGCCAGGACCAGACAGGATGAGGGTAGCCAGCAGACTTGCAGTAAAGAACAGCGCGTTCTCCCTCATTTTTATTCTCACTGCGCTTGTGTCCTGTGATGTCTGGAGCAGCTGAAGGAGAAAGACAAAAGGACATAAAGGACATAAAGGCACAGTCTCCATTTTTAATATACTTATTACACAACCATTTGCTTATTTCAAAGTATGAAATATTTATTATTGTCATTAAATTAAATGTCATTTAATTTAGCTTTACAATAACCTATGTGTAACTTTTGTTACATCCACTATTTGTGCTGAAGAATTCTGTAATTACCGGATTACTATATATACTATATATATTCCAATATATATGTATACATTTCTATACATACATATCTTCATTGCATTTTATATCTTACATTATCATATTTGGTGCTACAGAAGACTTTCAGCTGAATAAATTTTTTTAGAAGACAAGTCTGCTATATTTCTTGGCAAAGATAAAAAAAAAAAGTATTCTATTATTATTTGGCCTGATGAAAATCTGCATCGTGCTATACGATGATGGTCAGTGTGCTACTCACATGAGGAAAGGAAACATTTTGGTCCCAATCATTGGACAACTCACCATTTGGTATTGCAATACAATGTAGGTACACTGCCTGGCCAAATAAAAAGCTGCACATGAAACTTAAATTTTGTTGGACTACATAAAAATTGGTTATGGCTCACATTCACCATACCATTGTTTTGACAACCAGATGCATCCAACCAGACCAGATCCCACCCGACCAGACCAGGCCAGACCAGACCACGAGCTACACGACCCCGCCTTGCTTTTATAACGTCGGGAGAAGCCCACGAAGCCCCGCTTCTATCGCTCTCTTCCCGCACCTGCAGATGGGGATGCCGCCTACCTATTAGTGAGCCTATGAAGTGAGCAAGGAGCGACAACAGATTGAGGCGCACGCCCATTCCAGATGCACGGCATGACACTGGGATAACCTGTTCATTCACTGGCTTCATTTTATTGACCATTACATTGCTGAGCCTAGACCTGACCAACTGAAGCAACCAAAAATAATTGCATCCAGATGCTTGTACACTGGGCAATACACATGTTGAATGCATCGCTCATGTTCTTCCCTCACTCTCACTCACTCACTCACTCGTCGTCTATACTGCTTTATCCTCTATACAGGGTCGAGAGGGCCTGGAAGCCTAGCCTAGAAGACTTAAGGCACGAGTGGGTAGCCGCTAGTACTATCCTTCCATAGTTTAATAATATATTAGACAGTTCTTAAGCAAATTCCAGTAATTTTAGCAATCTCCTTATTTGTTTTCCTTGCTTGATGCAGATACAAACATCACTAGATTTATTTCCACACATGCTATACCTTTTAGGCACAGGCACCTTCTCTGTGTAATGGAAGGTTTCTGCACTGACAGATTAATGGTTCCATTTAATAGTTTTGTGCCAACCAAACTGAGCATCTAGTCACACTGATACTCTGATCATGCCATCAACCCGCTCTCTCACATTCCACTGTTTTTATCTTTGACATAATATTTTGTGTAGTACAACAAATACAGTACAAAATGTAGCCTAATATGTCATAAAATGGCATCTTATGGCACACTTCACTGTTTCTATACTGTCTGAAGCAATCACGGTAGAAACGTTTAGAAGCCTGCAGAAGAGCTAATAATCCTGCACAGTCATCATGGCCTCCATTTTATCACCTTGTTTCATGACTTTGTCCTTCAGCCTCTGTATACTGACTGAGTTACATGATTTTCAGTTTTTGTTGCTTGTCAGCCATAACATAAGTCAAAAACGTGTTTAGGGTGATTACTAATGTTAATTATATAAAGGCGCCATATGGCAAATCCATTGTTAAAAAGGACGTTAGGAATGTTGCCTATTTAAATATGCTGACTCAGCCTGACCCATTTGAAATTAGACCTCTTTAAAACACAAAGGTGCACTACACGTATTAATAGTAATAAACCTATTGGTATCCCTGATTAACCCATACAGAGAAAAACAGTCTAGGTCTGCATATATAAGATGTAAAAGTTTGAGTAAACATGAAAAAATCCTACCTTTCACTTCAATGGTGGCATTGACAGGAGGATCCAAATGAAATTCGTATACACACATGTACTCCCCTGCATTATCTGCCCTTGGTCGAGTGATTCTGTATATTTAAAATAGATTCATTAAATTTATTAATGACATACTGTACGGTGCTATCACCTGTCCTCAACTGTCAACTCTGTGAGCTGGAGTTTTCAGTGACTGCATTCAGTGACAGCATTAATGTAAATAAAATATTTATATCTGTCAAATAAAAGGTGATCTAAATGAAACACCTGAAAATTTTAACATAAATAAGATAAACTCTATTTTAAACCTTTACTTGAGCCATTGAGTGGATATAAACACTGTCATCCTTGAACAAACCACTCCCCATCAAGAGAGATACAGTACAGGTATATTTCACTTCAGGATAAAGACAATCATTTACAATTGTGATGAATTATACAAACTAGATAAATTTTGATATAAGTGATATAAGTTACAGTGGGCAATGCCTACGTGTACTCAATAGCCCTCAGTTCTGCCCGTGTCCCTTGGATCTCCTCTCCATTCTTCATCCAGTAGCTTTGTTGTGGGGCTTGGGAGGAAGTCAGGTTACACTGCAGTGTAACTGATGGCACCTGTTCTGTTGGCAGGGTGAGGTGGTCTGACGCATTGATTGATGGGTCTAAAAATGTAAAGAAAATAGAAAGTGCTCCACTGTATTGAGATTGCCTTGAGATAACCATGTTAATTGGGTCTAATTACATTTTAAAGTGATTTTTGCTAACTACAATATAAATCTGAAGTAGATAGATAGATAGATAGATAGATAGATAGATAGATAGATATGTAGAGATTGCTGTTATTTATAAGAAAGCATGTACATTTTTTTACTTTTACATTTTTGTTTACCATTCAGGTTCTTCCATTCCAACCATTGGCAAACCATGCATTTATAGGCCACACTTTGAGCCCAAAAGCACTGTCATGCTGGAACAGCTTTGGGCTTGCAAAATATCCTATACAATTTTGTCCTTCAATTTGTGGCAACTTTGTGCAACAGAAAAGGCCTCTCCTCTTACATTTACTCTGTTACATTTATTTAAGTAAAAAAAAAAAAAAGTACTTTTGAGCAGTTTTACTGCACCATACTTTTTACTTTTACTTGAGTAGATCTGTGAAGAAGAAACGTTACTCTTACTTACTGGTACATTCGGCTACACTCGACTCGTTGCTTTTCTTATCATTTATTCTACACATGCAGCCAGTGGTTCTACCACATGACTGTGTTTCACCAATCAGACATAGCAACAATAATCACATGACTCTGTTCGACCAATCAGCCACAATAACAATAACCACATGTAGTCACATGACAGTGCACAAACTGGCGGTATAACAGGAAAAATTTCTTTAGCAGTGTTAGACAGGGAATGAAAACATAAAATTAGCAGCGGTATTTAAAATGGGAAGCGTTAAGTCAGTATCCGGGAAATCAAGCAGCGAGACGACTATCCAAAAAACGTTAAACAAAAGCCGTAGTCAAAATCAGGAAGCCGTAGTCAAAATGAGGAAGATCAAAGCTGGGAAATCAAACAGCAAAGCGGAAATCCAAAGCGAGAGGCGAGAAACGAGAAAACGAGAAAACAAAACGAACTTTGTAATGTGAAGGCGAGAAAACTAAACGTGAGAAAATCGAAGCGAACAACACTCAATAATCCAGCGATTTAAATGAGAAACCGGCGTGTAGACGAGGCAGAAACGGGGGCGTGGGAAAGGACACATGATGGCAAAGGAAAAACATGAGCACATGGGGAAAGTGACAGCATGAGAAAAAACGGGCTGACAGTCGTGAATCATGACAGTACCCCCCTTTAACGTGCCCCCCTTAATGGGCATGAGGCGAGACGGCGTAACTGGGACACGTGGAAAGTGGAATTGATCCGTCAGCATATCCTCGTGATGGTGAAGGGACCAAGGTAGTGAGGAGAAAGTTTACTGCAGAGGGTCTTTAGGGGAATGTCTCTGGCAGTGAGCTCTGTCTCACCCTGTACAGGCCTGCGGTCGGCCTGTCTCTTGTACTTTCTGCCTGTAACAGTGTCCTCCTTGCTTGCAGCCATGTCCTTCTGCAGCGTCGGATAAAAGCTTGGGCTGACGGAACACAGACTTCCTCCTCCTGAGATGGAAACAAGGGCGGTTGATATCCAAGGCAGCACTGGAATGGGGACAAACCAGTAGATGATGATACCTGGGAGTTGTGGGCGTACTCTACCCAGGGTAAGAACTTGCACCATGAGGTAGAGTCCCGGGAACTCATGCACCTCAGGGTGACCTCGAGAGATTGGTTCTTCCTCTCGGTCTGACCGTTTGACTGAGGGTGGAACCCTGAGGACAGGCTTGGAGTGGCCCCAATTAATTTGCAAAAGGCCTTCCAGAATTGGGAGGTGAACTGCGGTCCCAGGTCTGAAACGACGTCCTTTGGGAGACCATGGATCTTGAAGACATGGTTGATCATGAGTTCTGCGGTCTCTTTGGCAGACGGGAGTTTTGGCAGTGGAATGAAGTGAGCTGCTTTGGAGAACCGATCTACAACAATCATGATGCTGGTGTGGCCATTGGACGAGGGTAGCCCTGTGACGAAGTCCAAAGCGATGTCGGACCAAGGGCGGTGTGGAAGGGGTAAGGGTCTGAACCACGGGTGCAACCACGAAGCTGGAGACGTCCACCTTCAAAGTCGGCCACCAAAAACGTTGCTGAACTTGGGAGTACGAGCTGTGCCAGGGTGACAGTTTGGAACTGTGTGTCCATTCTAGGACCTGAGAGCGTAGAGTGTGGGGAACAAAGAGGTGGTTAGGAGGAACATTACTGGGGACAGGTTCATGGGAGAGGGCTTGCTGGACCTTAATTTCGATATCCAGTTCGGCTGTGGCGAGCAGGCAGGAAGAGGGGATATTGGTGTCATTGGTGAGGGCCGTCGTGAGTGGGCGATAATTGCCTGGAGAGAGCATCTGGCTTGGAGTTGTTTGATCCCGGGCGGTATGAGAGGGTGAAGTTGAACCTGGTGAAGAAGAGTGACCACCGAGCTTGGCGAGAGTTGAGCCTCTTGGCGCTCCTGAGGTATTCCAGGTTCCTGTGGTCAGTCCAGAGCAGGAATGCAACCTCCGTCCCCTCCAACCAGTATCTCCATTCCTCTAAGGCAAGCTTAATGGCTAAAAGCTCTCGGTCACCGATGCCATAGTTCATCTCAGCAGGTGATAAACGGTGAGAGAAGAAGGAGCATGGGTGCAGTTTATTATCGTGCGTAGATCTCTGGGACAGGACACCCCTACCCCTGTACAGGAAGCGTCTAACTCAACAATTAATTGTTGTGACGGATCCGGTATGGTGAGGATATGGGCGGATGTGAATCGTTTTTAAGCTCAGGGAAGGCTCTTTCAGCTTCCTGGTTCCAACTGAACTGGGTCTTGGGTGAGGGGAAAGTGGCAGCATGGGAAAAAACAGGCTGACAGGCGTGGATCATGACATAGACAGACACTTCAGCATATAAAAACTCGACTTCTAACCTAAGGAAACATGTCAGGGTTAGTTTAGCTGTTTTATTGAATGTTACAATGTTAGCATATATAATATTATAATTATATATAATTGACATACTGTGTGTTTTGTGTGTGTATATATAATTATTATAATAATAATATATAATTATAATTTCTAAGAAAATAAATCAGACATTACGATTGAAACAGTTACTCAGTACTTGAGTAGTCTTTTCACTGAATACTGTTTACTTTTACTTAAGTGAGAGTAATATTTTGGATGACTACTTTTTACTTCTACTTGAGTATTATTATTTTTGAAGTACAGCTCCTTATACTTGAGTAAATTTTTTGGCCATTATACCCACCTCTGATCAGGTGTACACAACCTATTGTACCTGAATCTAGCTCTTCCTGACTGAACCCGTTGATTGCCTGATTTTGAAATTCTCCTTCTCAAAAAGTTATTCTTTTTGTTTGTGCTAGCCTCTGATATTATCTAAATAACTTATGTGCAGGTAGTTCCCAAAATGTAATTTATAATTGAAACCACAGCAAACCTCACCAGAATAAAGCCTTAACTGATGATTAATGATTAATGAATAACCACAGTAAATGCATCACAAGCACCATACTGTTTAAACTAGTCAAGTAGTGTATGAATATATTCTTCAGTATTCATTTATGTGGCATTTCTTTGTCCCATGATCTTCGTATCGTCTATATTTTTTTAAATAGTTTTTGATCCTGATGTAAGACAAGAGCAAATTCTGCGATTATTGTAACAATTACTGCCACCAAATGACATTGCACAAGAAATAAGCCTGTAAATCATGTTGGTTTACCATGTGCAGTGAAAACATTTGTAGTGCGCTGTATTGATAAATTCATTGTCACATTCTGAACATTGGTAATAAGAAAAAGCTAATGTCTTGTAGCTATTATCAAACATGCATAAAATATCAGGATAAGACAAAAAAAAAGGAGAATAAATGTTACAGATGAATACATCAACTATTATATACAGTAAAAAACGCATCAACTATTTTATACAACAAACACTATAAAACTGTCAGACTGCTGAGATAATGTGAAGGATGTTATAGCTACAAAGATTTTGCATTTACTGTTCTAGACTGTTCTAGAAATTACTTTAAACTATAGTACATAATACATATACTACCGCGTTTTGAATGTGTTACAGCTTCCACCAAATGCGTAGATATATACTTTTTTCAGCCACAAAGTGTACCGAGCTATAGTGTCTGTTAATCAATTTTAGTACAGCATATTAACTCTGTGCCTCTCCAGTTTTACCCTGCTGTCTCAGCTAAAACAAATGCCAAACCAAAGTTCATCCACATTTTGCTGCCATAACAGCCTTCATTGTACTGTGAAGCCTTCAGACTAGGTTTTGAATAGAATTATCTACAGATGCCTATTCAGCCAGAACAGCATTAATAAGTTAAGGCAGTGGTGCTGGGTGACAAGACCTGCCACAAATTCAATGTTCCAGTTCCTCTCAAAGGTATCCAGTGGAGTTGAGGACAGGGCTATGTGCAGGCCACACATATTGTTCATGAAAGTGCAACATATGGCTGTTATGGTTGGGTTTCGTTATACTTTTTGCCATAGAGTGTTCAACTGAATAGTCCAACAACAAATGATGGCATGAAATGTAAGACCCAGCCAGCAGCTCCACAAGACATCGAAAACATTTGGTATCCTTCAATGCAAGCAGAAGGAAGCACAAGACAAGACAGCAGTGAGCAGCGACAGTGCTTCTGATCCAGCCAACAAACAAAAAATGCATTTACCTAGCTCACCATGATGGGTTGTTAAATGGTACAGCAGGCATGTTGGCCTAGCCTCACGGTTAGTGATGGAATAGCAAATGAATCAAAATTCTAACAATTCAGCTCTATATAGGATTCATATACTATCCCATCACTAACCATGAGGCAAATTTTTTGTTTGCCAGCAAATGTTTTATTGTTAATGCTCTCTATGATATATTGTATATTTTTAAAGTGCGATTATTTGCTCCAACCCAGATAAAGAAAGAGCTGAGAAACTAATTGAATGCTGCTCGAGACAGGAATGTAGCCCTCTCTCCTTGAGAACCAGAGTGGAAGCTAGATACCAGATCTGTCCTGAGCAGACAGGCCTACATTTCTAATTAAGTAAGTGTATCTGGCTTGGTGTCCTTAATATTTTAGTGTGATGCATTGTTTATATTGTATGGGTCAAGATAAAAATAACTGACCACTGGGGAACCTGAAAAAATGTTGAAAATCTCTTGTATAAACTATGTGACATTTATATTGTACCCATATAAAAGATTGTGCCCATTATTCTTTTAGTTTATCATATACACATTTTATGGTATACAGCCCTGCAGGTTTACTGACCATTTTTTGTCTTAGTGTGGAAAACCCACTTTTAGTTAATCACTCTCACTGACAAAGTCCAACATATCTAGTTAAAGTAAGCATTCAGGACAGATCAGCACTCTACTGTCACTGTCCCGATAAATCCCCGAAACCTCTGCAGTGAATTGCATGATGACAAGCTGTGTTATCAACAGACAATCCCTGAGGTACCAAATTAGTTTTCTAGCCACCGGCTTCAGGATCATGAAGGCTGTGATCTCAATTTGCACTGTGAAATAACAAGATGCTCAGAAGATGATACAGTCACTATACTAACCTTGTGTTCAGCACCAAGTCTTTCACGTTTTTTTTTTTTTTCCCAAGACTGTGGGTTGAAAAGATTGACTGGTCTAGGACATTCCATTGAAGAAACATATCAGATAAAAGCTACAGGTCAGGATAACAAAAACTTATGTTTTTAAACAATGTCATTAGTTTTATATTTAATGTTAATGGACATATATTCAGTGTACTATCACAGTGGTTCTCAAACTGGGGGGAATAATTTCAAGGGGTCGCGAAAGGGATTAAAAAATGATGTCGTTTTTTGTGATTATAATACACACTTTTCAGTATTACAAATAAATGCTATAAATAAATATTTTCTGATTTGTAAAGATCTTACTGAATGAGTGTGAGTGTTTAAATTGAGTGATTAAAAAAAAAAATTGTGGCTCAAAGATATGACATCTCTGTGCAGCGACTGGCTCACTAGTTATTGCTATAGTGCACAACTGCACGTGAAAACTGCCGAAATGGATAAATTTGTTATTCGCAAATCTAAAAATGTTGAGGAAATTTCCCTCAATGTGTAATCTGTTCAGAAGTGCTTGCTCATGAAAGTATGAAGCCCGGCATTTAGAGACGAAACATCCTTTGTTTATTGAAAAGTGTATAGACTTTTTCCGCCGAAAAAAGAAGGAATTACAGGGTTACATATATAAAAAATGAATACCGATCACCTCCTGATGTTGAAGATGATCTGCGGGTAGCTGTATCCACCATCAGGCCACGAATGAAGCTTTCGTGCTGCCAAAAACAAGTACATCCTTCCCATTGAAAGGTAAGCCAAAATTATTTTGATATATATTAAATGTAGTCAAAATACTGTGAACAGTTTGCTATGTTTATTGCTTGTTTTTGATAGTGGGGGTTGCGAGATCTTGTCGATCTTCAATTAAGGGTCGCTGGCTTGAAAGTTTGAGAACCACTGTTCTATCACACAGCTGGAAAAAGATATATAGAATTATTAAATATAGAATTTTTCCTATTAAATGCCTATTAAACTAGGGGAGGTGTGGGAAGTGGGAGTCACTGCAAGGACAAAAAAATGTGGCTTTAAAGTAAAAAGACTAAAAAATACTAAAATCAAGTAAACAGAGAAAGGTATTAATTACAGCAATGAATTCTGAATAAGTTGATGGTTGAACATAACCGAAACTAGAAGCATAACTATCTCTAATTAAAATTCAAGCTGGTGGATGAAACACGGATGACCTTGAATAATTCTTCTTCATCCAGAATGCTTTGATGTTCCATGTCTCATTGAGATATTTACCTACTCGTGTGGGTGTGCTCTGAAAGATGACCTCTGTTTCCATAGTAGCACCCTCCAGCAACAGAACAGGTAGAACCCATGTCATCAAGGGAGGATTGGGTAGGAGCAGGGGGGGCCCCCCCCCCCCCCCCCCCCCCACACACACCTATCCACTCCATATTCTATAGCCAAATAGTGGCTATTCTTAAGGCAGCAAACATTAATGTGCACAATTTATCTTGCTGCACATTTAGCTGGGAAGTAAATCAGGTAGCAGTCCGGGTATTAGTGAGTACGAAGCCCAGAAGGTTAACCTTTAGCGTACTCTAAGAACATGTTGTTACAGATACTTGAAGACCCTCATAGGAATAATACAGTTTGTTGCATTTGGAGAAATGAAAATGTTCCAATAAGGAAAGAATCTGGGAAATGAATTTATCCACTTATGAAAAATCTAACGTTCAGGAGCATCACCTTCTTCCAAGGTAACATCCAATAAATTCCCATACCTCTTTTTCAATTAGAAAGATTTCTGCATCACCACCTCCCTGTCTCCCTTACAATTCAGCATTTCTTATCAAATAATGTTTTTGTTTATGTAATTGATTTCATGGTGTGAACTGCACTCAAAAATATGAAATCTTGCATTACTAGGGAAAGAATGTGGAGAAATAGAGACAATTCCTATTTACATACGCACTGAAATTCTGACAGAATTAATGATCAATTATCTAGCATGTAAAATAAAAATCGCCAGCCTATAACTTCTGTTTTTACACAAAAATGCTTTTGAATCAGCCTTGAGAGCACAGATTGTACACAAAATGTATTCCATTTTTTAGAAACTGGATCTATAATGATTAGATGGCATTATGATACATACATTCATGGCCACTCTATTAGGTACACCTGTTCCACTGCTTGTCAACATAAATAACTAATCTTACAATAACATGGTAGCAACTTAGTGCATTTATGCATGTAGACATGATCAAGATGTTCTGCTCAAGTTCATACCATTTCAAAAGATTCTGTCAGAATTCAAGCTGACAGAAATGGAACAGTAAATCAAACATCATATTACAACGCTGAAGAGCCTCTCTGTCTGCACAAGTACCAATTGAGCATCGTTAACATGCCATAGCCTACCTGAGCATTGTTGCTGATAACAGCAACTGTGTGAAGCTATCATGTCGATATGGAACAAAGTCTCTAAAGAATGTTTCCAGCACCTTAATGAAACTATGCCATGAAGAATTAGCGCAGTTCTGCAAGCAAACGGGTTCAACCCAGTATTAGCAATGTGTACGTGTTAATGTGGCCAGTTAGTGTATATTTAGGAAATTAACTAAACATCACATTTTTATTGCCTTGTTGTGCATTTACAATATTTTGACTGCTGATTAGAAGTACATCAACATCATACATCCTGAACAATTGGTGGAAGGGCCATGGTAAAAGACCTTATTTATTTTACAAAAATGCTGACTGTGTCATTTATGCTTCATGTTCATATGAAGATAATTATGATCATACACATTCTTACTTAAAATATGACTAGTACAGGTATACAGTACAGACCAAAAGTTTGGACACACCTTCTCATTCAAAGAGTTTTCTTTATTGTGTTCTTTAGCCCAAACAAGTCTCTTCTGCTTGTTGCCTGTCCTTAGCAGGGTTTTCCTAGCAGATATTCTACCATGAAGGCCTGATTCACACAGTCTCCTCTTAACAGTTGTTTTAGAGACGTGTCTGCTGCTAGAACTCTGTGTGGCATTGACCTGCTCTCTGATCTGAGCTGCTGTTAACCTGCGATTTCTGAGGTGACTCGGATGAACTTATCCTCCGCAGCAGAGGTGACTCTTGGTCTTCCTTTCCTGGGGCGGTCCGCATGTGAGCCAGTTTCTTTGTAGCGCTTGATGGTTTTTGTGACTGCACTTGGGGACACTTTCAAAGTTTTCCCAATTTTTCGGACTGACTGACCTTCATTTCTTAAAGTAATGATGGCCACTCGTTTTTCTTTACTTAGCT